>JAPDFK010000121.1:0-120611 GCA_027569635.1 Lasiosphaeriaceae sp. G1095
TAAAAGAAAAAAAAAAATAAATAAATAATCATACAATTAATATTTATTTAAATATAACTATATATATTATTATTAAATTATTATAAAATATAAAGTTTTTAATTATTAATTATAAAATAAAAGCTTTAATTTATAATTATTTTAATTTAAATAATTAAATGTTAATTAATATATTATTTTTAGCATTTTAATAATATTAATTTTTTATTTATATGAAATAATAACTTTATATTTTTAATATAGTATATAAAATATGCAATATTAATAAATAGCTTATAATCTTTTAATAAAGAGAGTAGAAAAAGAAGGTTTATTAAAAGGGAGTAAGTTATTATAATTAAAAAAATAGTTAAAATTAGTATATAGATAATATAAGCTTATTTTATATAAACTTTACTTTAAATAATATAATATTAAGCTTTTTTTTAAGTTAAATTAATTATAAAAATATTAATTTTATTTAAATATTATATAATTTCTATAATAAATTTATTATTATATATTTAATATTTTATTAAAGTATTATTATATTATTACTTTAGCAATTCCTAATTTTTATATATATTTTTTAAAAATTTAAAAATTTAGTTAATTTATAATATATAGTTATTATTTTATATTATAAATAATTAATATTAAATTTTAATTCTTTTATAATAGGTTTTAAATATATATTCAATTATTTACTTAATATTAATAACTTTTAAAAGTTAGTTATAATTAAATTTTAATGTTTTTATTAAATTAATAATTATTAGAAATTTTTTAAAAATAATGCTAGTAATAATATTTAAATAAGATAGTTTAACATTTAAAAGTAAAGAGGAAAGGGAAGTATTAATAAGTATTTTATTAGTATTATTAAAGTAGGATGTAGCTACTTTTAAATTGTTATAAGTAACATATATTAAAGAGGGAATTAGATTATATTTAAAGAAATTTATATATAAGTAGCAAGTTATATTATAAGTTATAAGAAGGAATTAAGTTTTTAATAAGGGCAGTTAGTTTTTATTAAAGTATAGCTATGCTAGGGCTCTGTAGTAGCTCCCTGTATAGGGCACTAACCTGCCAGGAATCCAGTAAAGAATAGGGGTAGTAGTTGCTCTGGTAATAGATCCCCTAAGTACAGGTAGGTTAGCTACTATAGTAGTGCATAAGGCTATTCCCAGATTGTCAACAAGCCTCTATAGTACCTTCTCGGACTGATAATAGGTCTAGGGACATGTAATCTAAGGCCTATAGAAGACCGTAGAATATTGAGCTCACCTAGACCTCTAGAACTCATTAGAATACTTTTATGAACTTATATTAAGGTCTGTCCATTCCTATAGTTAGATCTCTTTTCCTTCTTTTAAAGCAAGAGAACTGCAAGCACATTAGTTGCTATAGTTAGTTACCACTCTGTTGTATTGTTCTTTTATTATAATACAACTCCTCTCAGTCCTCTATAGTGCCTACAGTTAGCTGTGAGACCCTCAATGATTAGAACAGCTCCTATAGTTTTGGTGAGGTGGACTATAGGGCCTAGTTCCCTACAGTTTTAGTGCAAGTTTAACTCTAGGAAGTTCCCATCAAGTTACTAGTCTTCTTGCTTCCCTTAGTAGCCTATTTAGCCTACTGTTATACGCAAGGCTATAGGTCTGTTAACTTACCTTACACTACATGCTTCTGCTACATATAGCCATAGTATCTAAGCTACTGTAACTCTCCTATATAGGTACTGCATCTAGGCCTGCTAAGAACATATATAGTTCTATAGTTTTATATTAGTAGTATATTAAGGATATAAAAAGAGGGGTTTTATATAAGTAAATATAGAAATAGCTCTTTTAAAAAAAATAGAAAAGTTTTAATAAACTATTATAATATTAACTTTAAGTTTAGGTAAATAAATATATTATTAAATAAAGAAAGAGAAAATTATTAAAGACTTTATTAAGGTAGTTAAATACGTTACATTAATACCTCTACCTGCCTTAACGTTGCTTACTGCTTGCTTATATATCTTAGTGCTAGAATAAAAGTACTACAAAGTACTTCTTAACTAGCTAATAAATTAAAGACACTCAATTAGCAGCCTACTCCTAACTCCACTTTCTTATAAGTAAAGATTATAATACTAGTATTATTAATAGCTACTTAATAAAGTAAAGTATATAAGTTGAGGTTAAAAGTATTTATTTACTTTTAAGAGCTAAAGTCTCTTAAATTCATATGAAAAGTTAGGAAGATAGTTAATATATTATATTTCTATTAATATAAGATCTATTATCATAAGCTTTACTTATGCTAAGAGATATAACATATACTATATAGGGCTTGGCACTTCCCTATAATAAGTTAGCCTTAGCAAGTCATACCCTAAGCCCTAGCTTAGTTAGTATACTTTAGCCTATATAAAGAAGCCTTAATATATACCTATAGTTAGCTCTCTTATATAACTACATCAGTTCTACCTAGTACTTAAGATCCCCTATAATATCTTTTAAGATTTTATAAAAAAGGAATACCCCAACACATATACTCCCCTAACCTACCTATATATACACTCTCTTAACTTACCTATAGTACCTTAATATATACACTCCCCTAACCTACCTGTACACGTACCCTACCCATGTGCACGCACTATCCTACAAGCTATAAAGAGCTATATTATAGCATAACTATACCTTTACAAGAGAGCTTAGTCTTCTAACTATGTATATAAGTAGTAGCCCTTACTTACCTCTCCTTATAAGAGCCAAGTTAAAGTCTTATACCTTTATTAGTTATTGCTCACCCTACTTATTGCTACTATTATAACTACCTTAATTAAATATACCTACCCTACCTTATAGTTTTCTACTTAATTCTTAAAATTGATTTATATTATTATTATAGTAGGCTGTACTAGTAAGAACTATAAGTAGGTTATGTAGTTAGTATAAAGCTGAGGGTATAGGCTTAGGAGGTTAGAATATAAAAAGAGAGTAATATATTAAAATTAAATTTCTTTTTTAAAACTAAAGCTAAAGCTAAGTTTAGAATATAAGTAAAGATATATAGTATAAGTAGTTATTATATAATTAAAATTAAAATTATAAGTTAATAATATAATTTTATATAAATAACCTTCAAAAGTTGAATTATTTTTTATTAACTACTAAATTAAGAATATAAAGTATAATATTGGAAAATAAACTTTTTTTTAAATATAATATTATCATAATGCTGACTTTAGGTCTAGGTAAATAAATATATTATTAGACAAAGAGAGGGAAAGTTATTAAAGATTCTGTTAAGGTAGTTAAATATATTATATTAATACTCTTACCCACTTTAACATTACCTATTACTTGCTTGTGCATCTTAGTGCTATAACAAATATATAATATTATTCTCTTTATATAATATTTAAAAAATAATAATTAAACACATTACTAATAAATCTTTTTTCATTTTTAAGTATTTATTATTTATAAAGTAATTTAATATATAATATAATATAAGTTATAATATTAATTATATAAAAAAAAAATTTTAATATTTAAAAATTTTAATAAAATTATTTTATTTAAAGAAAATGTTAAGTTTTAAATATTAAAATAGTTTGAGAATTCATGAAATTTTAATACTATTAAGCTACTATAAGTAAAAATTAAATTAATTTCCTCAACTTTAGAGTAAAGCCTTTGTCCTGTGCTAAGGGATCGGCGCCCTACTGTGGGGCAATCTTATCGATAATACAACCTCGTGATAAGCTTCATAATACTAAAAAATTCCAAATACAAAAAAAGCGGTGACACTTGGAGGGGCTTCCGCGTCAACACACCGTTCACCCATTTACCCAGATCGCCTTCCTATTCACGCTACGGCAGCCCTACCCGCCAAAATGGCGCCAACAAAACCTAAGGCGAGGTCGCAAAAGAAAAAGGCGAGAGATCGAGCCAGAGCCCAGAAGGGCGCCACACAATCCTCGACTGTGAACACGAGAGAACTGCTCGCTAATGCGGCGGCACAACTCGAGATTGGCGAGGTCCTGGAAGCCGCGAAGGTTGCACGCACCGCTTATGAGAATATTGGCGCAGGCGGACGACAGGCTGGCGCCGCGCTGTCTCTCCTTGGCCAAATACACATCGAACTCGGCGAAATCGACCAGGCTCGCGAATACCTCACAGCCGCCGTCAAAGTTGACGAGACTGGAACGATTCCCGAAGATCTTGGAGGAGGGCCCGAGAAATTTCTATGGCTCGCGCAGCTCAGCGAGGATGGCGGACAGGACAGCGTGTCGTGGTATGAGCGGGGTGCCGCCGCCTTGCGTGCTCAGATCCAGACGCTCAGCGACACACTCGACTCACCACTACCTCTTACGCGCCTCCAGCGGGAGACCATCATCAATGAGAAACGCCGGAAGCTTGCAGACACTCTTTGCGCCGTGACCGAGGTCTATATGACGGATTTGAGTTGGGAGGAGGATGCTGAGCAGCGGTGCGAGGTACTCATCACCGAGGCCACCATGCTGGCTCCCGAGCTGGCTGACACCTGGCAAACTGTTGCCAACGTGCGCATCTCGCAGTCGCGGACCGAAGAAGCCCAGGAAGCCCTCAAGAGGAGTCTTGGCTTCTGGACTGATCTTCCGCCTGAAGACCCTGGCGTGCCTGCTTTTCCCACCCGGGTTAGTCTTGTTAGACTGCTGATTGAGGTGGGGATGGAGGAGAGTGCAATCGAAGTGGCCGAGCGTCTGGTTGGCGAGGACGATCTGAGTGTAGAGGCATGGTATCTTGGAGGCTACGGTAGGTATATGTTGGGCGAGAAGATGAAGCAGGAAGCTCGGACTTCGGATGCCGAAAACTGGAAAGGGATTTGGCGGTCTTCGCGGAAGTGGCTTGCGCAGTGCCTGCAAATTTTCGAGGCCGAGAATTATGAAGACGAGAGGCTGGGAGAGCATGCGCAGGAGCTGCTTTTGTCGATCAATAAGGAGATTGGAGCCCCTGAACACGGCGAGGATCTGGGCGTATGGGAAGACACGGATGATGGAGGCGAAGACGAAGACGAAGACGAAGACGAAGACGGCGATGATGATGCAGAGATGCGGTAGGAGAGGCACACCGCTTATGTATGACTTCTCTTGATGCTCTCGCCCATAGGCGCTGAATTTCCCTTTTTGTTATTCATTGTAAAGGAGTCTGGCAGGGAAGACACGTGTATCGGAGTTAAAGGGGCACAGTGCAAGATGCAGCGATTTGTAACATGGCCGCGTCTTTTTCAGAAATCTCACCACCATAATGGTCGAGTGCGAAGTCGATCTGCTGTCCATGAAAACCATCTTTGTTCGGATGTGCCTTTGGTTTGTCTTATTTATAACATGAGTTTCTGCACATCCTCGGTTGGGACTCCGTCCTCTTCACCCTCATCCTGGCCGGTGGCAAGACCGCGCTCCCACAGCTGCCTGCCAGTAAATTTAAGGGGCTCTTTTATCCTCGCCTTTTTCAACTCTGCTGCTTTCTCTTCTTCTTCCCTGGCCCGCTCGTTTTCCATCTCCTGGAAGAAATCATTTCTCCACTTCAGGAACGTTTCGCGATTGACGGGCGTCCCGTGGAACTTTTTGTTCTCTTCACGCTCTGCCGCCAGAACTATCTCCTCGTGCGCCCTCGCGGCTTCGTCCTTGCGGTCCTGAACTAATTGCTCTGCAGCATCTTTCAGGGCTGACACTAGGGTGAATACCATGGCCATGCCCAGGTTTTCTTCGATGGTAGCTTGCAGGCCTTCGAGCAACTTCGCCTTGTCTTCGGCAATGTTTAAGAACTCATGGGGAATGGCATTCGGGGGCGCCGACACCTCCAAAGACGGCGATGTGTCGGGATAGTCCTCTGGATACCGCACAGTCAGAAGTATTACTGGTTGCTCTTCCTCTTCGTCTGGGATGTCGAGGGTGATTGATATCCTGTACTCTGTCTCCGATATGTCTAGGGTGGTAGCATGAGTGTTGGTTGGGTTCGAGGGACTGGCTAGGTGGAGGATGTGGAAGGCAACCTCACCTGTGATTTCGTCTGGGAAGATGGAGTCCAGAACCTCACGTTCTTCGATTTGCTCTTCGCGCCCCATATTGCACTTGCTATGAATGGTATGTATGATATGAGCTCGTGGGTACCTCCTTGGATTCTTGAGGCCATTCAGTTGCGCTATCACTTCGCCCTTGGAGAGCGAGGGGTACATAGACTGTGGATCAGTGCTGCCGGATCTCTCCCGCTTGAGACCCAGTCATGTGGTCTTCACCGCCCGGCATTTGCAGGGGCCTGGCCCAAAAAAATTCAGTCGATAAGGAGCCACAGGATTTCCTCGTCGGCTCCTGAAATCGTGACCGGATATCTTCTGGCGCCAGAGCAGGACTCTTTACCCTGTTCTCCCACCCCAACTTCCTCACCATGGCCACAAAAACTTCAACACCTGTCGCTAGCACGAAACGAAAAGCAGGTTCAAGCGACAAGCACCCAAGCGAAAAGTACCACAAAAAGGCGAAGACAGTCTCCTCCAAGAAGAACACCAAAGTCGAAGACAGCGACAACAACCACTCATCAGACTTTGGAGACGATGGCGGCGCCGAGTTGGCATTGAAGCCGCGCGTTAGCAAGACCGCCCAGGACTCGACAAGGCCGAAGCCGAGCTTCAATGCTCCTGGAAAGCCGGCCGAACATGGTTCGTGTTCTTGAAGCATATTCCTCGACGCCTTCGACTAACATGTCTCAGGCCTGAATGCCAAAGAGTCGCATGCCAAGCAGAAGCAACTTTCCCTTGAACGTAGGAACGCAAAACCTTTAGCCGACGAGGTGCAGCGGACGAAGAAACTGTGGGAAAGGCTGCGCCGAAAGTCCCACGTGCCCAAAGAGGAACGCCAACAACTTGTGGACGAGTTGTACGGAATAATAAGTGGGCGCGTCAAGGACTTCGTGTTGAAGCATGACGCTGTGCGCGCCGTACAGACGGCCATCAAGTACTCGACTCCGGTCCAGCGCAAGGCGATCGCCAAGGAGTTGCAGGGAACCTATGCCCAGCTCGCCGAGAGCAGGTATGCCAAATTCCTCATCGGCAAGCTCCTTGTCCAGAACGACGCCGAAATCCGGGACCTGATCGTCCCCGAGTTCTACGGCAAGGTTCGCAAGCTCATCAACCACTCCGAGAGCTCTTGGATTTTGGACGACATCTACCGTGGCATGGCTACGAAGGAGCAGAAGGCCCACCTCCTGCGCGAGTGGTACGGACCTGAGTTCTCGCTGTTTAGGCAGGCCGACAAGACCGACGTCACTGCTGATCTCTCCACTATTCTCGGCGAGGAGCCTAGCAAGAGGACGATTGTGCTGAAATATCTTTACGACATGACGAACGGCCTCATCCAAAAGAAAATGACAGGCTTCACCATGCTCCATGACGCCATGCTGCAGTACTTTCTGAACCTGAAGCCTGAAAGCGAGGAGCTCAGGGAATTCAGCGAGGTGGTTAGGCAAGACGAGAACGGTGACCTGCTCAAGAACATGGCCTTCACCAAGTCTGGTGCTCGGCTCGTGTGCCTGTTGCTGGCATACGGCAGTGCCAAGGATCGTAAACAGATCCTCAAGACATTCAAAGATACCTTCCAGCCGATGTGTGGCGACACACATGGTCATATGATCATTCTTGCTGCCTACGACCTCCTCGACGACACGGTGCTCACCGCCAAGACCATTTTCCCCGAAATTCTGGGAAAGAACGAAGAGAAGGACATGGAGAACGTCACTTTCCTCGCTGGTGATCTCAATGCCCGTATAACGATTTGCTACCTGTTCGAGGGGCAATCCAGATCGTTGTTTCCTGCTAGCCATGCGAACGACTTGGAGATTCTGAAGGAGATCCACGAGATTCGGAAGACCACGAGTAAGAAGGACCCCGAGATCAGACGCAAGGAGCTGGTAGGTGCCATGTCAGCACAGTTGCTCGCAGCTGTGGCGTTGTCGGCATATGACTTGGTGCAAACCTCGTTTGGCTGCCAATTCGTCACTGATGTGTTATTGTCTACAAATGGTGATAAGACAGTCGCCTTGAATTCTGTTGCGGCTACAGCGGCTGGCGACCCGAAGTTGGCGACTATGGAAGACACCTATCTTCCTCCTCCGCCGCACATCTCACTCACCCCGCATGGAGGCAAGATGTACAGGACCCTGATTGCCGGTGGTCGCTTCGACAAGGCAGCAGGCGCGATCAAGCGTATCGACCCGCCACTCAACTTTGCCAACATTCTCTACCCCGTCATCAAGGAGCACGTTCTAGAGTGGGCGACTGGGCCAAGCTCTTTCACAGTATTGGCGCTGCTCGAAGCCCCTGACTTCTCTTTTGCGGACGAGTTGTTAGATATTCTCGGGTCCCAGAAAAAAAGCCTTGAAAGGGCGGCAACCGAAGAAGCACCGAAGCCAGAGCTTGATGACGAGGCAGAAAAGCCAAAGTCGAAGAGAGCTAAGCGTGCGACGAAAGGCCCCTCTAAGCCTGTCGGGAACCGGGGGACAAGGCTGCTACTTGAAGCTATAAGCTGAATGTTGCATGTCTATTGATGACAATGGTGTAATTATGTAGCTGGAGGTTGTTGGCAATATATATTTCAACATTCCTTCCATCCTTGCGCCTGGCAGATCCCGCGGCACTGTTACTTGGAGTTATGCCACATGATTTTCTCTCATCGTCAAGGGAACTGTGGACGGAAAGGTTGTGGCTTCTGCCGTCTGATATGAGTTTGTGCCCTCCATGAGTCTCAAAAACGCGAATTCCGTTAACGGTTTGGGGAATGCAGTTACGAGAATTAAGACTTGATAGCCTTGGTTTTATATGTGAGTTCGAGACTGTGGTGATGCCTTCTATGCGACAGTCGTCAAGGGCTGAAGGACGGGTGGATAAGGCAGATTGTTATGCAACATGTTGTGCAACAATCCCGCTCTTGCCCGAGACAACCCCCGCGATGGACATGGTTATCGTTTGCACCTTCTCCTGGAGCAGAGGTCTTGCCTACCTAGGTACCTACCAGATAGGCAGATAGTAGCACGCGGTGGGGAGGTGCTTCAGAAGGCAGATGCGGCTAGCCCAACCAACCTTGGTCAAGCAAAGGTGCGCTATTCGCAAAACTATCATGGTCTGCGTAGGTGAGTAACGCAAAGGGCCTGAAGCTGGAGTGGATGTGATTTTTTATTTCTTATTTCACTTCTTAATTCACGATCTAATATCCTCTTTTACTTTCACTTGCGGCGGTGTCGCGACAACTCACTCACGGGACTCACAACGGTCGTGCCACCGGCCCATTCGGCATTTCGCGATGCCTAATATCCATGGCAATCCCGACTGTGTTGACGCTGCTACCTACTCGTATTATCAGTGCACCTACACCATGCCGAGCTATTTCGGGTGTTGTGCCGTTAACGCTTGCCAACAAGCTACTTTCGGATGCCCGGCGACTGCCCAGGGCCAGCTGCTAACAACATCGACGTCGAGCACCACCACACCAAATTCGGGGGTAGAGACGAGCTGGAGCCTGGGAACACTTGCCCCAGCTGCTTCCTCGAGTGCGCCTGTTTCTTCGGTAGTTTCGACTACAGCCAACGCTGCTACCACCGCCAGTACTGACACCAGTGGCACCGCCAATAACGGTATAGTCTTACCAGTAAGGGGGCTTGTGGGAATAGTAGTAGGCTGCTGCTTTCTCCCATTGTTCACCGCTTTTCTTGCGTGGGCTCTATGGAGACGGCACAAACGAGAGAAGGACAACCACAAAGCGGCCTCTGATGTCGCTGCTTCACAGAGTAACCCCGAGACAGGACATAACGGCTTCGGTCCATACCCTCAGCTTGGCCGCCCTGGCGGCATGTTCATTGATAGCACGGGAGGTAAGCTGTGTCTGAATCGGCCCCGCCATACTCCCTCCGTGTGTTAAACCCAGCCGACTGACCATCCATGCTTTTCCTCAAAGGGCAAAACAAACCAGATAGAAGTACGTTTGGGAGCGGTATCGCATTTTCTCACGATGGCAATAGAGGCACCTTGGGATATGGCAATGTCGTCAGCCCCCTGTCGCCAGGCAGTATGATGATGGGGCGCCAGGGAGCGTCGCCCAATCTCACCGAGCTCGATTCGACGCCTGTCTACGGTGCCGAGGTAGAGGCCCCGTCGACATGGCAGAGCTTGATGGAGTGGATGAAGGGCCCATTGAAAGTCCGCGGGTGACGCTCAACTCTACGAGGCGTGAAAGAGATTCCAACACGTATGCGAACAGCCGGGCGAGCTTCCAAAATATTCAGATGCGAGGAAAGAGGTATTGTTGCCTGGTCCTCGGTAGAACGCTTTGGGGTTGATGTTCAATTTTCTTTTTTCGGGGAACGAGCTTTACTGGCGAAGAGGCTGTTTGATATAGCGGGCCGATGCATTTGCCTCTGAAGGCGTTAAGGTGGTAATGGTATGTATACCTAGGCGGGAGTTGAATGGAGTTCAATGGGAATCTGTATGGCCATGTTTAGCCAAAAGATTTGCCCGAAAGGGATGAGGAAATACCAAACACGTAACAATGGAAGCTTGACCACAGGTTATAGCCAACAAATAATCTCATCAAAGCAGCAGCAGCAAAAGGCTGTTGGGGTATTGCATTCAAAAGGCGCAATAAGAATACATCCAGTCCCTCCAACCGACCGCCGAGACGCCATGCCATGCAATTTTTTGTCTGTCCGACGCTGGCCAATATCCTGATATGTGGACGGCTTATTGAGCCCTGATCTCTCTAGGTAATAACCACCGCTCCTCCCAATATCCCGATGGATGGCCTCGGCTGACCATAGCCATGATTTTGTTAAAGAAAAAGAAGCCCATATACGCCCGTCATACCACATCCGCCTCTTCCGCACCATAGTACCGGCATCTGTTTTTAGGCACTCATCAGCTTAGCCATCTCGTCTAATAGCTCCTGCAAGTCTTCATCGCTAATCTTGTCCGCGAGCGACGGGATCAGAGTCTTGCACTCGTCGGCGCTGTCACAACAGAGCGAACCTGAACAAAGCAGAACGTCAGCGTGAAAAGAAAAACAGAAGACGACCCCTACCAAACTTTTCCCAAGCCCAACCAAGTAAAAAGCTTACCAATCTGGGCCCTCTCATATTTGGTCAGCTCCTTGTGCGCACTCAGCAGGCGCTCCACGGCCTCGACATTCTCCTTTTGCTTGAACCGCGCAAACGCGTCCAGGTAGTCGAGCGTCTTGTTGAGCACGTCTGTTTCGTTGCGGTCCTTGCGGTCCTTGCGCCGCTTGAGCATCAGGGCGTTGATAACGAGCGCCGCTTCCGACAGCGTCAGCGTGTCCACGTCCTCGAACTCGCCCAGCTTCAGAAAAGCCGACGCTTCTTCCTCGCCTGGCGCTGGCGGCTTGGAGCGCGACGTTGGCGCGTGTGCTTGGTCGGACATTTCTCTTTTTGGTTGGCTGTTCTGGTTTTGGGGGTCCAAAAGATCTCGGCGTACGTTCGTGCTGCTGCGACTGCTATCTCCCTGCCTTCTTTCCCCCCTACTTTTTTGTTTCCTTGTATGTGGCCCTGCCTTTTTGTACTGGTCGTCGGATGAGATCTGATGTTTTATGAAGCGAAGTAAAGCAAATCGGATGGGCCCTTGTTGTGGGCGACTGTATGTAGCCTTCTTTCCCTTTATGCCAACCCAAAAAAGTGGAGCGGTTTGATTGTAATGGGGGTCGCAGTGTTCGCAGTGTCCGTGGTCGGTCCAATGCCCCCAAATTTGTGAAGCTTGTTGGGCTTCTCGTCGTCAAGGGCCGCGGCCTCTTTGTCGTCCTCAAGGTCGGAAGTCAGAGTTAGGCGAAAGCGGCTCTTTTGCCTGGCGCACCAATGTAACGACGTTAGCCAAACAAGTCATGGAGGAAAGCGCCTGTGTGGGGGCCGGTTTGGCCAATGATAATGAAAGCGCCAAAGCGCCACAGTGACCCTGGGTAGGGTGACAGTCACATCTGTAGGTCTGTACCACGGCAACACGGTTACTCGACCTTGGGGCGAATACTGTACACTAAGTACACCTTAAGTAGGCAAGTAGGTTGGTACCACGGACCACGGGGCAAAATAAAATGCTCAATACCTAACAAATCCGTCGCAGCATGATTAACAAAGGGAACGAAGCGCCATTCAGATCTCTAGTTCTAATTAGGTATGCTGTTTACGGCTGTGCGGCTGGTGTGTACTGTGCCACACAGTTGGCGAATATGAACAATCGGTAGCTGGAAATCGAGAAGAATAAACAAGAATACGAGTCTAATAAAACAGTACTTTTTTTTCTCGCTATCTAACCATCGGGATCAGCTCCGAGCCCAATAATGCCACGTAGTTTCTCCCTGGAAAGTGGTAATGGAAGCTAGAGAGACCAGTTTGGCATAATAATTCTATGGCCAAAACCATATATTCCTTGGCCACTCACTTGGCTTTCTTGCGCCGTTCTTTGCATTTCCGATCTTGCTCCATGCGGGATGTGAGCTACGGCCTGTCCCCCCTATATCACGTCATGCAAGCCATAACCCATGAAGCCCCATGTTACCGATGTCCTCCGCACCAAGGTACGTATTAAAACCTCATTGCGAGACCAAGCCATCCACACCAACCGTCTTCCAAATGCATTGGTCTAACATTCTGTCAGCCACGGTGATCCATGTCCATCTCCTCCACTCGCCCGATCACAGAAACATGCTCTATCGCTGCATCCGCAAATTGCCACAAGATTTGGGACATCGAGGACCCAGTCCTCCCCCGTAACAGGGCACCCATGCCATGTAAAGGTAGGCCAAGCGGCTGCATTGACGAAGTCTTCTCTTCCATCCTAACTGCCCCTAGCATCAGGCTGGCAAAGCCCGCAGCTCTCCCCACCCCAATGTCCCGGGTTCTCAAAATCTAGTTGGCCCGTCTACAAAGCGGAAAAGACGAAAAGCTAGAGGACATGTAAGCAGCTGAGCAGCTAAGAAGAAACAAGTTGATTAAATGGGGTAATGCTTACGTTGTTAGTTGCCGCAATTGCAATGCTGTCTTCGAAGGGGTGCCAGCTCATGTGCAGGATCTTCTTGTTGAAGTCAATCTGGTCAGCGTCTGTCTCCTTACGCATCCTCTGGCCCTGTCCTGCCGCTGCCGGGCTTCCTGCCCGAGAACCGCCCTTCTTGCCCCCGTTCGCTGTCGGACTTGTCGACGAGTTGATAGGCGTCGGCACTCCCACTTTCTTAGCCTTGAAGGCCGACTTGTCAGCCTGCAGCACAACCTCCACCTCCTTGTCTGGATCTGACGGGTAGATCATGAAGTTATTGTTGTAGCTTCCCGTCATCACGTTCTTCGCATCGCCCGAGAAAACGACCTCAAACTTGTCAAAGATGCTGTCATTTTCGTATGTATCGCATAGTCTCGGCCTCAGGTGCTCGTGGATCGGGATCGTCTTGACCGGATGCTTCTCCATGTTGACGTCCCAAATTTTGACCGTCAGGTAGTCGCGGGAGAGAATGTATCTGCCATCAAAGGAGAAGCGAACATCCGAGATGGATGATATGATCTCAGAGAAGAAAGACCTGGATGATGGATCCTCCTCTTGCTCGAACACTAGGCTGCATCAGCAATGGGCATAGGAGATCAACTCGAGGGCGGCTACACGCTTACACTTTGCGTGATTGTCACAGAGCGCGCTTTGTCGCATGTCGGCAAGCTTGATAGTGCCCTTGGAGCTGGCATACATGAACCAGTTGCAGCTCAATGGATGGAACTCGGCCGCCGTAATGACCTCTGTCAGCTCCTCCATGTTCGCCGGTTTAATGTCCACAATATTGAAGCTCTGGTCTTGGATGTTCAGATTCCACAAATTTATGCGCAAATCGTCACTGCTGATGAACGTCTCTCCATCGCTGTTCACCGAGATGCTGTTGATATGGTAGGCATGGGCGTTAGCATACGTCCGCCGGGGCACAGCTGCCACGACAGTATCGTGGTGGGTGAGCCTGGGGAGCTTCAGATCGCCAGCACTGCGAATGGAGGAATGGGGCAATGCACGCGGCGCACCACCGCCACCGGCTGCGTTCGCAGGCGTCAAGTCATGGGAGAGGTTGTTCTCGGCCACCACTTTGAGCGACTTCTCAAAAACCTTCCACAGCTTGATGGTTTTGTCATTGGTCGAGAGCAAATAGTGCGAGGCATTTTGTCGCCGGCACCACTTGATCTTGTTGATCTTCTCCTCGATCTCAAGAGACTTGAGGTAGTCAAATTCGGGTTCGTGGGACTGAAATTCTGTATGAAACTTATACTCGCAGGTTTTTTTCTGTGGGAGCGTGAGCTTCAATCGCCACCAAGAGAAGAAGGACACGGCTATCTCGACTCACCGTTTCGTTCCGCTCAAACAGCACAACTCGCCCACCTTTGTCGCCAGTTGCTAGATAATTGCCAGTATGGTCGAACTCTACTGTGGAGATGATATCGGCTAGGGAAAGACTATGTCAGCAAACCAGTAATAAAGGGGGAGGGGGGAGGGAGGAAAAGAGGATGACGGCACGCAAAGGCGAAAAGACGACTGATGGCATGAGGGGCCTCCAAATGCCGGAGTGGGTTGATGATGTACCTTCAGTTATGTCCTCGACATCTCCTTTGTCGCCGAAGCACCTGTGACGCGAGAAAGGTTAGCATACCGAACGGGGAGATGACAAGACGCGGGGAGTAGGCGCGGGGTGGATGGATAGTGATAATGATGGCCTAACTGTGCAACAGAGGGAGGAGGGGCAGCTTACTGGGTGAACTTCCACGTCGGCGGGTTCGCTTCTGCGTCCACCATCTTTGAGATTCAGAGGCGTGGGCTTCAGGCCTCCCCCAGTAGTCTGCCAAATATTTATCTAGCGAGGGCGCGGGCGGTTAGGCCGGCAGCGGTGGCGATGGGGAAGGAAGGTGCTGCTGTACAGGCTCAGGCTGCGGAAATCAGAGAGCAGGCAGAGTAATGCCAGAAGCTGGGAAGCTGGACGAAGCTTAATAGTGCAAAGGGAGGCGGTCGGGGCGGTAGACTGTGAGATCCGGGTCGGAGGCTCAACAGCAACGGCTTCTGGGGGATCGTGTGCGAGTTGAATCGAGAGAGCGACGCGGAGGCCAAGCCAGACTGGATGCAACCTGAACAGGGGTTATGGCAGCTAACAGCGACAAGGAAAAAGACAGCCTGGGGTCCGCTCAGCAGGATCCTTTGTCTACTTGTGCGGGCTGTCGCGGGATGGTAATCAGGGTCGCTCGGGGGCGTGGTCGAGGGCCGGAGGCTTTGAGATCTTGGAATTAAGTTAAGCTTGAACTGGACGGAGTTGGTAGGTTGGTTGTTGGCGGTCGTGCACAATGGATGGGATTTGGTAGTGCGCCCAAACCACCTAAACTATGGAGCCCCGACACAGACGCTCCAGAGAGCACTGGGCTCAATGGGCTGGCTGGGCTGGGGACAAAAGGACCCGCCGGGCTGCCGCCTTACCAATGGGACCAACCTGCCTTGGGACTTAACAAAGAAACCCAACCTAACACGCAAAGTTTGGGCTTCTTTAGGGGGTCCTGCCGAGGTTTCTTTGATGGTGGGGTGCAGGCAGGACAGCACATGTCTTATCGCGGATACCTCTTAGCTACTTGCCTCTCTTAAGTAAAAAATGCTGGCAACTTCGCTTCTTTCTAAAAGCAACCTAAATAAGTTGGATTTTAACAACGAATAATCCGAACTGCACTCCTCACTTTCTCAAAACTCGAGGCCATATCAACTCATGCATCTTTACTTCTTCTACCTACCGTCCATATACATAGTAGCAGTCCAGGCCTGGCCAGCGGGTCTCGCTCTCACGCCCTCTGGACTACCTACCAAGTAAGGCAGGTACCCAACCGTCCCTACCGCCCGCTTGGGTCGCTTGGACGCCGCACGCGTCACATGTGCTTCGTCAGTCGCCAACGTGGACGCACTTCCTAGTTGTGCTACTTACGCTGCCACAGACGGGCACTGCCAAAGTACCGTGTATTTCCGTGGGATACTTATATCCATCACATATTGTGCCAGCCGCTGAAGCTGAGCTCAACCAGCGGTCAGCAACGCTCTGAGGTCTTGTCCCCGCAGCGTCTTGTCGAGAAGCCAGCGATCATGGGGGACGATGTCCCAGGCCCAGGCCCAGGACAAGCATCAAAGGGCAAAGGGACGGCCGCGAGCGAGCTGGAAGACAAGGATGTATCTCTGTCCTCCCTTTCCCGTCTCGCCAAGTCAGCTTCGTCGCTATCCTCGGCTCTGTTATCGGGACCAGCTGGGGCCGGGGGCCTTTCCAGTTGCGGCGCCCATGAGAAGGGGGAGACGTCACGGGCCAGTGAGGGTCTGTCTCGAGTGGCCGAGAGCTCGGCCCAAGTGCGGTCGAGCTTGCCAGCCGGGGGTGAGGCACTGAGGTCCAGCCAGGCCCAGGAACACATCGCTCGGGAGGAGGCGTCCTTCGCAACTTTCTTGGACAGCACAACTGCCTATATACCAGCAGAAACACCATGGCAGCCAATCGGCCTTGACACAAAGCCATTATTCGCGACCAGGGGTGCCCAGCAGCCCCTACAGTCGGTTGTAGAGCAACAGACCCAAGATGGGGAGGATGCCGTAGCCCTGCTCTCGGCGGACAGCGGCCTCGAACCCGACTTTTCTCCGGACGAAGCCATATCCAAGGACGCCATGTTGAAGCTGCGAAACGCTTTGTTTGGCGATGGTCCGGGCCACGGCTCCAAGTCAGTGGCGTGGGACAACGTACTCAATTTCATCCCGCAGTACCTCGACCGCAACCATGATTTGGCTACGTCGATGACGGCAGCAACGGATGAGCGGCTTGCGCATCTTGGGATAGTCCACGGCGATGATGGCTGGCAGGCTTGGATGGACCAGTGGTCTGGTATCTTGACATCTTATCAAGACGAAGTATGGGGTGACTTGGGCAGCCTGGTCAAAGAAGCCCGGCTTGAGGTCCAACGACTCGAAGACGAAACTCCAGACCAGAAATCCCCTGAACCGACGGCGCTCTTGCGGCTCCAGGCCATCCTCAGCCACTTGAGGGACGCCTAGGCGACTGCAGATATTCGGATATGTGTGCGTAGATTATATCTGTTTGTGAATATGACCTACCTCTCCATTGATAATTTTTTTTATAAAAATGCATGTTTGTTCTGGGCATAGTGGGAGGCCCTGGACGCCGGATCATTCCACATTCCGCTGGTCCGTGGACTCGTTGGTGAGTCGACAATACACGTCGACGTCGTTGAGACACTGCAGTGGTCGAGAGTTAGCGGTGTTCAGGGTTGCTCGGCCAGCAGGAATGGCAGGGGTATGACATCACAAACTGCATTGCGGTTGGTCGGTTGGTCCAGCCAGCTTGGTGCGAGCCGCAGCTTCCTTCTGGCCCAGCTCCCACCCCCGAGCCTCTTGGGGTTTTTCGGAAGCGAGCAGAGCAGCTCCTGCTCTGACTTTTCGGCCTGATTTTTCTTCTGGTCTGATGTTGAGGTTGACGTAGAGTACACCCATCGTCCGTTGCATGTTGAGCTGCCACCCCGTCGATTGACACTGGCCGTCTAATTGTTTACGAATGAGAATGGGCAATCGACTGTCGCTACAACGTGGTGGATACCCTGTTTCTAGGTTTTGGGCTGTCTTTTTCGTGGTCCTTGCGGCAGCATCATCGACCGTCTACGCGAGCCAGCAGCAACCCTTCTGGCCTGTCCAGACAGCAGCCCCCATCGCGAAGCGGCAAGGATGCCTCGCCAACTTCTTTAGTTGCACTGATCAAGGACCATCCTTCGCTGGCGTGTGTTGCCAAAACGGACAGAGATGCGCCGTTGACGCCAGCAATAACGCGGCCTGCTGTCCTCAGAAGTAAGTCGATGGAGCTCCCACTCCCGGCATAGGGCCGCGTTGTGCTGACAGTGGCTGACAACTCACTCGGTCGCCAGTGCCGTCTGCACCGGCGCCGCGCCAGCAAGCTTTGTGACGCCGGGCCCGACGACTACTGCCGTCTCTTTCGTCCCGAACCCCTACTTCTCGTTCCCTTACCTGGCTACCTATTTCGCCAATGCCGGCGACTGCTCCGCCGCTGTGTCACAGTGTGGGTCCAACTATGCCGCCTGTACCGCCCAGCTAGCCGGCGCCGGTGGGTATTCGGTGACTATCGTTGTTCCCGGCGGTGCCGGAACGACCATCACAAATGGCGGTGTCAACTATGGGCCAGCCACCGCAACCAGCATATGTAGGCCGAAACTCCCCATTATAGCCACCCATGTAAACCTCAGCCCTGCAGTTGCTAACTAGACGTGCCAAAAATAAAGGCAACAGCCTGGCCCTGGCCGCTTGCCATGGCTTGCAAACGAGCATGTGCGCCTTGACGGCAACGAGCACGAACGGCTTTGTCTTCGGCACGGGCGGGGCCAATGCAGCCGCAAGGCCGACGGCGGGTTGTGCCGGGCTCGTCGGCGCCTTTGTGGTAGGGGTGGCGGGACTTGGCATGGTCCACGTGTTTTAGTCCCCAACGCCTGATAACTGGATTGTCTTGAACTGGCCTATGGCGCACCCATCGGCAGTTCGTTGGATGCTGAGGAGCATTTGTGGTCACATCTCTCTCTCTCTCTGTTGTATTTGACCATATACCCAATCCTTCATAGCTAGCTATAACGAAACGAATGACTACCTTAGATACCCATCATTCAGCCGTCTTTCTATTATTGAGACTAGGACAGTAGCTGACTTGTACATGGTTTCGCAGGCTTTCCCACTAGCGTCACTTCGATAAAACCAAAGGAGTTGGAGGTTCGTGAGAGACTATCTTCTTGCTCGCTGTATCCCTTCACAAATATTTACCTAGAGGTCCTTCAATATGCATTTGCGTTTGGTATTGGAAAGGGTATTGCCCAAGAGGGGCCGTAGGCAGCCCGTGCTAGGCACAAGCCAACTGAGAGATGAATAAAGTCTTGAACCACCATATAAAAACCCTTCGACACCGTGAACAAACAATCAATGGACCGCTGGAAATACAACAGCTGACTGGGGTCACGCAAAATTACACTTACCAATGGCCTGGACTGATTACGGGTGGAGACTTATATCGTAATTGAACTTCGTATGCTACAATATTCTACCACATTGAGAAAAAACATTCAGTTTGTTATCGATCCACCAGGCGGTCTTCTGTTCACATGGTGGTAGTGACTTGATACCTTTATCATGTTCCCATATTGAACGTTTACCTGGGCTCGCATCCAAGTTCAGCACAGCTAAAATAGAGGTTGTTTGTATTTCAGGCGTTAGAAGTCTTTCTCACTTTATCCCCCTCAACAAGCTCCTCGCCTCGTTTGTTCGATGTTTTACTTTCTCTGTCATCAGTATCTGGGCATGGCATGTAGAGATAACATGCTTCCGTTCCGCAAAGGATATATAAACACTAAATACCTATACAACACCTACATCAGCCAAAAAGACAAGAAGCGAAGTAACTAGATAGCAACATTGTGTTCATTCCATAATATAACCCTTTGTTGACGGGAGCTCTATATCCATGAGAAGGCTGGTAGTTCTTTTGCACATAATCAACACGTTGCCAATTCCCAAAACAACTCGATCAAGTACGAACATAGCTAGGCTTGGGCCAAAAGAAACAAGGGTCATCCTCCATGGTGCCTAGACTTGCATCGCTGACAAGTCAACTGTCCGGTCAGCAAGCATATTGAATAGCAGTGTGTCTCGTAAGGAACCGGAATGGCTCTACACCAAGCACGCAGGCCAGCACTGTAGTATTTGTGTCCTCGAGCATTTGGCAGCGTGACCTTTGCTTTTGGCCTGGCTCTTTGGTACGGTAAATGAAAACACACATATTTGGGAGGTCTACAGTGACGGAACCAACTACCATTTCATTAATGCCCCTTTTTGTACGCCTTCGCTAAAGTTTAGTTCGAACCAACCTGAAAACGCAGCGCAATCAATGTGCCACCCACTATAAACCCCATTAATAATGACCCGGACCAAAATAGGCATCATCCCAGTGTATCTCGGCAATGCGGGGCTTCGTATTAAATAGGACCCAAAACAGGCAAAACGCTGGCCATAGGGCAAATGAGAATGCTATGCAAGTCAATCAGTTTGATATATACCTTCGCCTTCACCGTCTTTCATCGACCACCTCGGCTGAAGTGCCCAAAAGATCAGCATCACGGTCTACTCTAGTGATGCTGCCCTGCTGGACAAACCCATAGCTGGTCGTCCGTTCCTCCTGTGTAGTAGGCGGCTCCGGCGAGTCAATGTGGATGAAATCTTCGGTTGCACCCGCCGACGAGCTTGATCTCCTTGCCTGCGAAGGAGTCCGCTCAAAAGGCAGCCGAGACGACCCCGAGGCGGTCGGGGTTGGGTCCGATAGCTGCGGAGCCGGTATCAGACTGACAGATGGAGGGCGTTTTGAGCTCTTGCGGGGAAGAGGCGGCTGTCCGTCGTTACTAGGTGTGCTGCCTGCCAAAGCACCGTCGACTACGTCCTCTCGGGTACCTACCAGCAACTGCCCTTTCTGAGCCGTGGTCAATTTCGAAGGAATACTCCCGACTCGCTGACCATCGTCCTCGTCATCCGAGTCGATAGGCCCGTTACGTAACACACCCATTGCTACTGGTATCCCATCTGGCAGCGCTTCATCCTCGATGACGGCTCGGGCACGCATAGCGGGAGGCATCCGCGCACTTCGGACAACCTCAAAACCTTTTCCCTTCTCTTTTACTTTAGCACCAAATATGTTTCTTATCCAGCCGGCAGCCGAGGCCATGGGCCCGGTAGGGTCAGCGGGGCCCGTGCCCAGCTTACGACCCGGCGCATCTGTGTTGAGTCTTGGCCCCCTGACGCCGTAGTAGAAATCCACTTCCCGTGTCGAGTAGTCTGCCCTCGGCGCAAAAGGGACCGCGGCTTGTGCGTAGATAGCCGGCGTGGTATCCCTCGATGGCTGGCTGTCAACATCTGAAAGATCCCCTATCGGATTGGCTGTTGCTTGACTGAGACGCTTGTGGGACCAATTAGCGCTCATCCACGGCCCGCCGGTCTTAGCGGCGGGAGATGACGAGGGATTTATAGTCTGGCGTCGTGGTCTCGGTGGCCGATAGTAAGGGTCGTTGGCCTGCATGCCCAGCGCACCCTGATGTAGAGCTTGCGGACCTGGAGACGGTAGGAAGGAGAAGATGCTGGCCTCACCAGGAGTAGTCGGCGTGAATGAGCTTGCGCCGCTATCAATGTTGTGAACGGGGGCGTCAAGGCTGAGATTATCCAGCCCAGAGGAACTCCTGTGGCGGTGGTGCATCAATATGCCCATGCTTCCTGCCGACTCACTTCTAAGCCGGCCTCCGGGCATGATGAACCCGGCTTTGGAAGTATCTTCGGCATCCAGCATTGCGGAGCTCGAAAGCTGGCTCTGTCTGGAGGGGCCAGTCTCGCGACGGGACATGCGGCGGGACAGCTGCCGCATTCCAAAGATCTTGGAGAGACCACCCCTCGACTGGCCACGTATGTCATCGCCTCCAGCTCCGAGCATTCGGGCCACAACCTCAACAATGGTTTGGACTGCGTTCAGGAAGAAGCCAAGCACAAGGACACCCCCATGGATAAGCAGAATGACGTACCCAATCCAACCCTTTGGGCCTTCGGTTACGCCTAGCGAAGGAATAAAGGCCAGCATCAACAGAACAGTGATGAGGCGCAGGGCAGAGAAAAGAGTATGGTAAGCATTCATCGAGGTGGGCGAGTGGAATGGCCGGAAGGCATGCAGGGTCAAGATTTGTACAACCTCACAAATGGCAAGGATGACAAGCTGGGCAACTCCGGCAGGCTGGACAGCCCCGACCGCGATTCCGCGAAGGAAGATCAGCAGCACCGGAATCAAGGCGAAGGCCGCCGCCTCGTCAGAGTACGTGTTGTACAAGGGACCATATAGAAGAACAGTGGGCAGGTCATCGAACAAGAAGGCCCTGGGCTTCGTTGTTCCGATTAGATAGAGCAGCCAAGACGCAAAGGCGATGATAAACAGCAGTGCCAGGATCGCCGGAGCAACCGTGTAGGCCGGTGAGTCCCCGGCAATGACAAGCTGGAAGGCCGAGAGGGCAACAACGGGCAGCAAAAAGTAGTTCAGGACGATCCTGACTACGTTCCCCAACGAGAAGGGTATGTTTTTGGCCCGGAGATCTTCTTCGGGAATCCTCCTCACGAGGCGATAAATCCACTGCACTGCGAAGCCGCCCTGCACAAGGACAAACATGGCAGCGATGATGACAAGAAGCCATATCATCATACCAGCCCAGATGTCTTCGGTGTTGCCCATTCCGACCAACTGCGCGAGGTCTTGCAGACCATATTTGCCGTTAGTGACGTAAATACCGTCCTGCAGACTGTTCCAACCCGAAGACTTGCTGACAAATCTCCGGTTAAACATGAGGGCCGACCATGACGCTTGGCTGACAATGGGCTGATAGAAACCGGGGTAGTTGAGGGTCAAGCCGCCGGTCAGAGCAATGAACTGTATGTACTGGAGACAGTCCCCGAAGCCAGGGGTAACCAGGCGAAGCAGGTCAGCATCGCGGCCGTAGTTGGAGGACCAGTGAAATATGTCCGTGGTTCCCCAAGGGCTGAAAATTCCGGCGAAGACCGTAGCCCCTGCCACGAAAAGGAGAACAACTAGGGGCAGGAATTTGGGCAGCCAAGCCAGATTTCCAAGGTCGGGTGTGATAGCCACCGAAACACAGCCGATGTTAGTGCCTTGGCTATTTCCATATATTATCAAGAAGGTGGCCGAGAATGAGGTAAAGGCGTAGGACGACTCGAGATCGTGACTCATGTTTACAAATGGAAGGCCGTCGGGAAGCAAGCTGGGGGAGATGGACACCAGGTCAGCGTCGCAAGTAAGCACGCGGAGAAAGGCAAGACATAACCTACGTCGAGTTCGCGTCGAAGACGGGGTTGAAGACGGGTGAGAGGGGGCATTTTCCTTGCTCCAACGAATCATTGCAAAAGTTTGTGTTGTTACTCCAGGGCTCATAGGTGAGAACCTCAATTTTGGTATGGAGAGTTGTAAGCTTCGGCGAAAGCGCGTCTGGCTCGGGTTCGTCGAGGATCTTGCCATCTAGCTTGGTAGGATCAGACCAGTCTGGACTGTTGGGCGGCGGCAGCGGGACGTTGTAGGAGGAGCCCGTCACGTTTCCCCACATGGTCACTCGAAGCCGGTGGCTCGAATTCGTTGTATCGAACGAAGCGTCGACGATCAGGGGCTTCCATTGCAGCGGCGTCGGATTGTGGTTGATATAGGATTCTGACAGACAATTCTCGGAGGAGACGCGAACAGCGGCGGTAGGTTGAGCAAGCACGCTCAGGAAGAGGGCCACGCCGGCGACGGAAGCGAGGGACAAGACAGGTCGGGAGGGCCGAAGAGAGCTTCGGGCCGTCCTCCTAGGCTGAGCACGGTGGGCATGGACGTCGATCGGGTCCGTGGCACCCGAGGGCGACTGGGCGCGCGCCCTTGTATGACGAAGGCGTTTCGCATCACGGTATACATCGCGGCGGCAGAGGCTATCGCTGGGCTCAGACTCGGGGCGGCGGCCGGAATCATCCCAGACGGCTCGCATCATGGTTTTATGAAGGCGCGTAACACGCGGCGGCGTAAACGAAAGCAAGCGACGGCGACAGCGACAGCACATCAGCACCGGCCTATCACGGCCGCATGCATTTTGGACGAGAACACCAGAGGTCGCAACGTCTCGAGGCTTTCGTGGCGGGCCTAGCTTTGGCCTTGGAATACGACGGTGATTGCCAGAGAGCGAGGGGGCCGACGGCGACGGCGCAGGCTACGTGCTTTTGGGAGCAGATGGAAGGAACCAACCTTGGGCGGTATCCTCAGCGCAGCTGAAAAGGAGAAGGAGCGGCGGCGGCGTCAAAGTCAAGACATGGAAACGAGACAGGCGGGTGGGAGTGTCTGAGGTCGGCATGCAACAGCCCTCAACAGGGCAGTGCCGCTGCAAAGGTTGGTAACACCAACCAGGAAGGTTCAATGCCCTGCCCACTGAGCCTGTTCAAGGCGATACCTACACTAGCATAGTGCACGCTGTGGGGCTGACTGCCATTTCTCGTGTGATTTCCACCCGTCCACCTTGATGACGTTGGGCTCTGTCCAAAGGGGAGAGCGCTAGAAGGAACCACACCTTAATTACTTGCGGACTAGCTGGGCTTTAGACAACCTTCGGGGTGTGCTTTTTGTGGGCATCAAAGTGACCCAAGCTGTGTAATAGAGTACAGTATCAAATAAGATAGTGTGAGAGTGATGGCGGCTGGAAAGAGCCTGAAGGGAGATCCAAATAAAGACTATAAAAGCACAATACCTACCTACTTCTACACGTCAAAGGTCAATCAATTTTTGCGGAACACTTCAGGTTAGGTTCAAGGTACCTTGGTAGATTATCACTCCACGCCCCCTAGATGTACAATGTAGGTACCTACACTAGGTAGGGAGGTACTGACTAATATCGCCTTCTGTTTGCCTAGATGCCTACCTGAATACTAATAAACAGCAACAGCGTGAAAAAACAAAGCAGAAACTATCAGCATTAATTCCATCCCTTTGTTACCGGCTATTTATTGTGTGCGTGAGAGAGGAAACTAGTGGTGCTCTGAACACAGCAACTTAGATGTACTATCTTTACGTCATGTGAAAAGCCTCGTATCCATTCCCGGTCAGGCACCTCTGGTGGAGCGCCGCATGAAACTGCTTTCTACTCTGTACAGCGGCCTGCTACAGGGGTTCAAGCCAACCGACGTCCGCGTTGACACCGGTGGCTTGCTCAATGGTACTATAGTAAGGCCACCAAAGCCCCCTTGTTATCCTACCCCACCGACGACACAACAATCCAAGGACTGATGACTCTTCCGTTCTTTTTCTCATGCCGAATGTCATGCGGTATACTGGTTATTTCCGAACGACCTAGGCTTGTCTCATGTCTATGCCCTTGCTAGCAAGTATCTGTCAACCTATCAAAACCCCTGATCCCCAGCGAGCGACTTCATTCAGCAATGTTTCTACCCATCGACATTATTCCAGGGTTTGTTATCAAGTTTCATGCCACCAGCTCGGCAGTCCATTGCGCGAAACCCATTGCCCCCGTACGTAATCTGTACTGCTTCCACCTGTGCCAAGATGAATGCCTCTGCATTACAACTCAAATCCCGTAGCCGATAAGTGCTAGATCTAGAAGAGGCGCAAGCCGACTGTCTAGCATAGCTACATCCGACAAAATCTCTGGTAAATTCTCAAGCCCGCCTTCCACCTCCCCTTCTCCCATGTACCTGTCAAAACGTGACGCGCTCATGAGCCATCTCGCCATGTCGCAAGATCCGGCCTTCATCAGCAGTACAATGCTTTTGGTTTCTGATTCATGTGGTATCCTTTCTAGCGGCAGTAGGTCTGTCTTCATGCGTCTCAGTTTCTTCTGGGGGTCCTTTACAATGGACTTTTGTCTTCGAATTAAATACGCCCTCGAGTCCCCATCGGGTTGATCTGGCCGTGAAGCTTGTTCGTCTCGCATGTTGATCACGCCGGTTCTTGCCGTTGCATCGGAAGTACCCGAAACATCGCACGGCAAAGAATTGTGAAATGGCGTCACTTGACTAGGCCCTCTCTCGTCCTGGCTGCCAGCGTCCGTATATTTACCTGCAAGGTGGCGTAGTCCCTCGAGGACATGATCACGCATTGTTGTGGATGTGTCGGTCGACATGCCCGAGCCCTGGCTTTCAAATGCCTGTTGATAATGTTCCGCGTTGGCCCTCGTGTGGCTTCGTTGTGTACCACTCTGGTCAAACAAGAGTCTCGCTTGCATGAGGGCGTTGGGGTTTGGCTCGTGGACCAAATGTAAGTGCCCACTTGGATCAAAATCTCGACGGATGCGCCTGGCTCGATGAGGAGAGGGTGCTGGAGAGTTTTCGATTCCTCTCTTCTTATGATGTTCCTTGCCACGACGATCCGGGTCCGTTAAAGTCTTTGTGGACAGGAGTGGTTTTCGGTATGGGCCTCTGGGAACCTTGTAGACTTGCTTGTTCGGTGACTGCACGTTTCCAAGACCGCGCGGTCGTTGCGGAAAATGCAATCCATGTGCAATTTTGTTTGGTGTAGATTCAAAGTCAGAGTCATGACTGAATATATCGATTGGCAACCCCCGAGAGTTGTGAGTAGATTGTTGAACGGCTTCACCAGCGCCCAACTGTACTGGGCGAAGCGGAGCAACCAACTCGACAATCGACCAAGGGTTCAGTCCCTCCATCGAATGTGTTGGGTTGTCGCCGTCTGTTGTAGTGGGTGTCTCCCTGTTCGCAAGATTGTCTGTGGGCACAGGCGAAGGAATGTGCTGGTCATCATCCTCGTCACCATCACTCAGGTGATCAATCCTAGAGGACATGTCTACCCTCCATGGTTGAGTTGGCTGTGAGTATTAGCAAGCTGCAGCCAAAGACAGTGCTGGCTGCTTACTTGGGCGAGCGAATTGTCATCAGCATTATTTCGACGCGCGACCCTGTATTCAGCCAAGGTTGTCGCTTTGATTCCAGCAAATGGGATCTCTGTGTCTTGACCACCAAGCGGCGCGCTGAGAGTAATTGTGTCGGCCTTTGATGCTGATTCCACAGCCAGCTCTCTTGGGGTATTACCAGGTGTTGGATACACGGATAATAGAAAACTCTCAAAACATTCGAGTATATGCTGCTCATCGTTGAACAGGACATCATCCTTCGACGGCTCGACATTAATATCGTAGCTGCCTGGCTGGCATATGATGTTTAGTCGGATGAACGGATCCTTCAACATCTTGTTTGGGTTTGACCACGAAACCGACAAGCTAAGACGTGCTCGAAAGACCGAGATGAGTTTTTTGGCTGTTCGTCCCGTTGACGAGATGGGACGCGAGTCCACGGAAAGATAGGATCCCTTTGGAATCCTCAGAGGGTCAGCTCCAGGTCGCGGCAGAAACGCCTCGATAACGAGGCCAGTCCGGACTCCGCCTGAAGAACGGTGAGTTGGTCCGCCACCGGCAGGCTCCGACTCCGCGGTATCGAAGTCGAATACCTCCAACGTGCACTGTGATGCTAGATCCGTGCCAAACAGCTGAAAGACTGCCTCCTGTATGTTTGTCTTTGGCGTAGGGGTATAAGACCAAGGAAGAATGAGGCCCTGAAACACTTTGAACCGCATCCCGATATGGGGCTTTGCAAGAGCGTATGACTGTAGAAGGAATTTCATTTTCAGGAGGTTCTTCGGAGAATCTTTCAAGGCGGCCTTCCGCCTCACGGGGTATTGAGAGAATAAGTCTGTGACACAAACAGTAGTGCCGACGGGAGTAGGCTTGTACGCTTGCCAGACAGCCCCTCCTCCATCTGAGAGGGCAAGAACAGAGGCAACAGACTCGGTTGAAACCCGAGTTGTCAGGGAGACTTCCGCTACGGTCCTGATGCTGGCTAATGCCGCTCCACGAAACCCAAGGCTGGAACCACCCAGTGTATCCAGTTCGTCAAAGGTCTTGAGCTTGCTGGTGTGCCCGGGTCGGCCAAGCGCGTCGTAGTCATCCAGGTGAATGCCGTGGCCATTGTCTCTGACTTCAATCCTGTCCACTGTGTTTGAGGAGACGAGTACTTCAACAAGGGTTGCCCCGGAGTCGATTGCATTGTCTAAGATCTCCTTAACCAAGACGACTGGGGTGGGAATGACGAGAGTTGACCCCAACTGGCGGGTGTTTGTCTCGGAAAGACACGAAATTGGCATACTGGGGTCACAATATGACACACAAGAATAACTAGACTTGAAAAAAAATAGTGTATCTCGACGAGGAATATTATGGTTATAGATGCAACGAAACAGAACCGAGAATCTGAGATGTCAACCCAAGAACGTAGTTAAAAGGAGAAGTCGACATTCTAGAATGTAGATGTGCGTTGGTTTTTGGAGAGAAAAAATGAGCACCAGCAGAGGCCGCAGAATCCAATCTCCACCCCTACTCGCTACAAAAGTAGGAAGTTGCGAAGCGGTTTAAAAAAGTGACGGAAAGAGCAACCTTGGAAGTGAGCAGCAGCTGGCATCGGAAGTAAACACGCTGACTAAGCATTCTCCACCTTGAAATCTGCATAGTACCATGTATTGCATTGCACAATACAATACATCAATCATACTCCCGCAGCCCCTCCAAAGGACTCTTAAACAGACAATTAACTCTCAAACTTCGCACCTACCATCCAATTGTCTTCGGGAGAAAATAAACTCCAAGACCTGTGTTACCGTCAGCCCAAAACGAAACCAAAACCCAAAGCTATGCATAACAAAGGCCCAACCCCGCAGCTCCACGATGGCAGCGGCTTGCGGATCGGTATCGTTCACGCACGCTGGAACGAAACCATTATCGAGCCTCTCCTGGCCGGCACCAAGGCCAAGCTGCTGGAGCGTGGAGTGGCAGAGGCGAATATCGTAGCGCAGTCGGTTCCTGGATCATGGGAGCTGCCAATCGCAGTCCAACGGTGCGGGCTGCCTCTCCTCCTAAATCCAGCCCCGTGATTCTACAACTATCTATACGTATACAAAACGGCCACGCTGACATCTTGTACGCCGACACACCAAAAAACAGACTCTATTCCGCCTCACAAATACAATCCTCATCCGCCAGTAGCGGAAGCACAGCAGGGGATCTGCTAGGCAGCTCGACAGCAGACTTGACCTCCCTCCCTATCTCCACGACGTCTACGGGCCCATTTGACGCAATCATCGCTATTGGCGTGTTAATCAAAGGCGAGACGATGCACTTTGAGTACATTTCCGAAAGCGTGTCCCAGGGCTTGATGCGCGTCTCTCTCGACACGGGCGTCCCTGTCATTTTTGGCGTTCTCACTGTGCTAAGCGAGGAACAAGCCAAGGCGAGAGCTGGCCTTCTAGCTGGGAGTCACAATCATGGAGAGGATTGGGGTCTTGCTGCCGTTGAAATGGGTGTGAATCGCAAGGACTGGGCGGCGGGTAAAATCAACTAAGCAGGCTACGCTACGAGGGGAATGATTGACAGTTTAGACAGTTTAAGAGAGAAGATCATCACCGAGATCGTCCTGGATAGGTAACTTTTAAACATGCTGTTCAAACTTCGCGATTTAATAACGTTGATGGAGCTTGAATCTGCCAGGCCAACAACTTCGGTTGATAGCCCCCGCTGAGTAACTCACGGAGCCGGAACATGAATGATCAGTTCGATGGGCACTGGTCCCTGTAAAAATGCTTTGCTATTACTGAATTAATGCGTAAGGGTGTGCTATGTCTATCGTAAATCGTTCCTACAAACCGCCAACTAATAGTTCATCTCACCCCTCTTTAGCCCGTTTCGGCTCCGTTGGACGCCGACACCTCCATGAAGAATATACAAAACGACGAGATAGCCTGCTTACAAGTAGCATTAGCTAATGAGAGCACCTATCCCACCGCCAACATTTTTCTTGCTCCTCCACATGGACTTCTTCTTCTCACGTTTGGCTTTCAGAGCCTCCCACCCTTCCTCATCGTCGTCGTCGTCGGTATTTCCAAATTTGGTAACAGAAATGCTGGGCTGGAGGGCTCCCGACATGGTTGAAGATTTTTGCAAATGTCCAGTTCCCGCAGAATGAGGAAGTGGAGCCTGTGACACAGGCCGGTACCGAGGTGGAAGACCAACGTTGCTACGCTCTGATGGAGCGATTGACGGAGCATATCCAACGCCTTGGATGAGAATCGAAGGAGCGATACCGGTATTTTGGGGTGGTTGGATCCACGATGCCGAGCTGGGCTGAACCATGCTCATAGTACGGAATTGAGCATCGCCTCGAGCTGAGGGTAAGTCGAGCATTGAGTCATTGCCCATGAAGGAGTGCCGCATCTCAGGTCCCATTTGCAGCGGGGGAAGCATGCCTCCTGCGCCAGACATACCGCCCATAGGGCCCATACCTGCCATCTGCCCATAAGGTCCAGGAGAGGCGTTTCCATTCTGTCCAGCCATCATCTGCATGAACTGCATCTGCATCTGCATGAACTGCTGCATCTGCTGCATTTGATGCGTCATTTGCATTTGAGCTTGGTCACCTGGAGTGAGCACGATTGGAGGACTAGCGTTGTTTTGGTACATCATGTGGGCTGGGATACCTGCAATCGGGTCAAAGCCGGCTCCTGGCATAGGGTTCTGGCCGTCGATGTGTGGACTGCCTCGCCTCATCGCTCGGGACCGTTCCTCGCTGGCAATGACGCCTATTAGGCCGCCTGGAGTCGTGGACTGCCCGGGAACTGCGGAGCCCCCACCCAAGGCAAAGCTCTCGCGAACAGAGGGGCGGACGAGGCCGGCACCAAGGAACGGATCCTGAGGGAGGTTTCTGGCGAACGCTGGAAGACGCCCGCTCCCTGGGGCCGACGCATCACCAAGGACCGACCCCGGTCGTTGGTAGCTTGGCTGCTGAGTGGCGCGAAGGTTGGGGTTAGACATCATAGTGCTTAGGCGGGTAGGGGGCCGGTTCTTGCCGGGGAAGCCGTGGGCAGCGAGGATAGCCAGCGGAACCTCCTCATCCTCGTCTGAATTCTCAGACTGGTTGGCTCCTGGGCTCGTCCCGGAACTGAGGTTTGGCAGGTTTGGTGTACTGAAGGATATCTGGAGACTCGGCCGAGACGAAGACCCATTTGCTGCTGACTCTCCAGTCACCTTCATCATCTTTTGCCTATACACAGACAAATGCGCTTCTTGCTTCCGCCGCTGCTTTGCCGCCTCCTTGGATTTTTGTATGTCGTCCTCGTCATCTTCGTAATTATCATCCTCCTCCTCGTTGTCCTTGACCCTATTGCTGAATGAATCTTCTTGTCGCTCGTGGTTCTTCCGATATTCCTCAAACTGTGCCGGTGTCATGACCTTGTTGCTTTGTTGGGGACTTGACTTTCGAGGAGTGTAGCGGCTCGCTGACTTGAGGGAGTATGCGTGGCTTGTGTCAAAAAGGCTGTCGTCATCGCCCTTTGTGAAATCCCTCGAGCCAGGGCTTGGTCCATCCTCGTTCCTGCGATACCTAGAACTTGACGGAGGGCCGGGTTGATTGCCCGAGCTGCCGCTCATAAACCTGGTCACTGTGGACAAGGAATCCCGAAGGAGCCTTGCTTCCTCGTCTTCTCCGTCGCCATGTTCAGTGTTAGACAATTGACGTCCCAGTAACGGCTTCTTGTGGTCCATCTCCGGCGATGCACTGGGCCGGAGGAGCTTCCCAGTCAAAGGGGAAGAATGGCGAGGAACAGGAGGAAGCACATTCTCGTTGAGCGGGATGGCAAGCGAGGGACGTGACGACACAAGGAGCTGCTCGTTTGAATGGTGACTACTCCATGAATAGGGCGAGGGCTCGACCTTTGTAGTTTTGTCAATCTGAATGGGGGAAGGTTGATTTAATCGAGCCCCGGTTAGAGATCGAGCGCCTAAGGCCAAGCCTGCGTTCTGTTCTTCCCGAAGAGTCGCCATGCTGGCTCGTTTGTCGTTTCCAAGGAGCATCTTGCCAAAATCACCGCCCAAATCAAGATCAAAATCGCCGTCGACCCGTGGTGGTGTGACAGTGGTAGCCGTGGATGAGGTGGCTGCCCTTGACCGACCAGGCGCAGGAGGTGTTTGGCGAGGCTCTGGTACGAGGGGGCTCGACGGCGGCGACTCCGCGGCAGGCACAGGAGGCAAATGCTTCTTTTGTCCACCAAAGGAAAATGTTCGCCCAGCAGCTCTCAAGAAACCGTTCGAAGAAGATTTAGGAATTGGCGGCACTGGAATGTCGGCCGGCAGCCTTCTCTGCATATTCCTCCCCTCCTCTTGACCTCCTATTTCGGCCGTAGATGGAGTTGTCGAGCTATTGCTATGGCGCGACGAATTGTCGGTGGCGAAGGTGGTCTTGGTGGTATTCGAGGATCCGCTTCCGCTGAAAATAGTTAGCAATTGACTACGAAAGCGGTCGCCGGCTCACTAGACGTCATGATGTCCCACTAAGGCACGCCAGACCTACGGCATGCAGGGCAACCCCATTCCCAAGACTATCACTCCTTCACATACCGGTTGGACTTGAGGTCGGCAAAGATATTGGTGTCCCTGATGCTGACGTCCGATCCGTTCTTCTTTGCCAGGGCATGGGTCCTCGGCAGAGTGTGTGTTTTCCCTGGCAGGCTCACACCGCCGTCAAAGGACTTGACTCCTGCCACCTCGGAGCGCTCCAAGACGCGAAAGGAAGAACCCGTCACGGGGGCATTTTCAAGATTATCAGCGGCCGACTTCCGCCTGCCAAATGGGCCCGAAAATCTAGGCATATAGAAATCTGGTTTGGATTGTCCGAGCTGCAGAGATTGCCGATAAACCGCCTCTACTGTCAGGTTGGCGGAGTCACGGTTCCTTTGTATCGGTGATCGGATCGGTAATACCGGACTGTATTTCGGCGTGACAGCGGCTGAGGCTGATTGATTGTATGAGAGAAGACCTCGACTTCCAGCCTATAATTCGTCGTTCGAGGCACCAGGCGGCTGCATATATGGGCGGTCAAGGTTAATACACGAGGCCAAGCTTGTCGGACAGCCGAGGGGTAAAGCGAGAACAAAAAAAAAGTGTGGAACAAAAGCAGGTGAAGCAAATGACTGGGCGCGCACGACAATATTTCAGCGCTCTGAATGCACCAACTTTTTTATCCGCTAGCAAAAGGCACAGAAAATAAAAGACGACGGCTGATGCCAGAGAAGGGATGGCAGAGCCTCGACAGGTCCAAAGGTCAAAAGGTCACAAAAAGGAAATACAAGCCGTGGGCATTTGATCAATCGGTGGGGAGAGGGGGGAGAGAAAGTTTACACTTACGGGAGCCGGGTAATAAGCTGAAGCACGGTGTGTACAAGCTTTCTGAGGATAATTGATTAAACAGATGACGGAATTAAACCAGCAATTGTTTGCCGGGACAGGCTCGCGATGGACCAAACAACAACGTGGGATAAGAAAACCACACTGGACCCGATTGCAGAAAAAGGGCAGGCGGACGAGGATGGCGTTCAAAGTGATTGGAATAGAATTAAGGAAGGAAGAAAAGCGAAGGAGCAACAGAAAAAACCACGGCAAGCAAGACAAGACAAGAGTAAATGAGAGGCGAGAGCTGACGGTCGAGGGGTAAAATGATTGGCAGCGAGAGGTTGGGTGTTTCGAGACGGCCGCAGAAGGGACGCTGACGGAGGAAACGACACGTCGGCGAAACGGGATTCATAGGAAGGGGGAAGAGGCGGGCTGGCAAAGAATTATTTTTATTTCCAGGCACGCCCAGCATTACGAAGTGGAAGTGGGGGGACTCGAGGCGCTACTGATGCTGGCGAGGATGATGGCGAAGATAGCGCCTTCCAGTTGGTGAAGTACAGTAAGGTACATCTCCGGTCCCCTGCTCGCATCCCCTGCCCCCGCTGCAACAGACCCGATTAGGAGCAAAGGGCAACCCCTGGCGGAAGTGCATTGCATTGAAGCCACAGCCCCGATTTGGATGTCGAGGTGACGGCTTCGGGCAAGGCGCTTCAAGCCTCTGAGGACACTCAGGGGTCCGTGTTGCCTGCGCGATGAGGGCAGGGGCGACCTGAGCGCGACCAGCCCGATGCAATTTGGGAGCCGGATCGCCGGGATCGCCGGGCCAGGCAAAGTTGGTTGAGCCAAGATACTCGCCTTTCACACTCCGAGTCCACGTGTATTACTTGGGCAACGGGGTTGGAGATTTGTTGGAGAAAGGGAAATCGGCCTTCATTTTAGAGTAGGTGGGAGGGGGGGTGACGGGTGAAGCCCGCGCAGGATGTGTTCCTTCAAGGCAATTGCAAGTTTGCAACAGCTTCCAGGTTACGTCCGTACCTACCTATAAACGGCGCCGTCGCCAGTATACAAACGCGCCCCCTACCCAACCGAATTTCGTCCATTTAAGACCGAACCCCCCCCCCCCCGGGAGAAACCAGATCGGGCTGACTCGACCACTCTGCTGATCGCGACCCATTCAAGCTACTGAGGCCAACTCTCCAATGTTTTACGTTGTCCATGATCATACGCCCATTAATCGGTTCTCTGTTCAAAGTGCCTGTGCCTCATGACGGGACAGGCACGTGCACACGCACATGCACGCGCATCCGCATCGGCGCTGGCATACAAACTTGACCAACCAACTGTTTCCATGAATACTCTGCGGCAACTAATCGTGGGTTGGTCTGAGCTTTTTTTCAACCCACTCTCCTCAGAGAGTAGGCCCCAAAATCGTTAGCCAGACCCACATACTTAGTTGCGAGCAAAAGTAAAAACCCCTGCTCAGGTACTACGCTAAAGAAGCCATACCCACAAACCCTTTCACTTTCACAGCAAAAATAACCCCCATCATTATAAAACCCACCATCAGTATGTAACTAAGGTATTTAACTTACCTATTATACTAAGTATATAAAATACCTATAAAATACTTATAAAACGCTAGGCTAAGTTTCTGCTTAACTACTTTATTAATTATTATACTACAAATAACTACTCAGAAGTCATATATAAGGTGGAGTAGGTACACTTAATTAAGGTAGTCATAATGGTGGCAATAAGTAAGGTGAGCAATAACTGACAAAAGTATAAAACTTCAACCTGGCCCTCATAATAAGAGGTAAGTAAAGGCTACTACTTATATACATAGTTAGAAGACTAAGTTCCCTTATAAAAGTATAGTCATACTACAGTGTGGCTCCCTGTAGCTTACAGGGTAGTGCGTGCACATGGGTGGGAGGTGTGTACAGGTAGGTTAGGAAAGTGTATATATTAAGGTACTCCTTCCTTACAACTATCTCTCCTTTTATAGCCAATATCCTTGTCAAATTTACTCAATCTTATTTGAAAGAAGTGGGTGAGGGCTAATATTTATACATAGCGTTAGAAGTTAAGGGCTTAAAGCTTTAATAAAGTATATAGGTTATATAAAACCTATAAAGTAACTTATATAATAAATAATTATATAATAACTATATATATATATATATTTTATTAATATTTATATATATTAATAAATATATATATTGATAAGTATATATTAATAGGTATATATTTATTATCCTCCCTTCTATAACTAATGTTTTTATTAGCTTTTTTTATCACTAATATTATTATTTTCTAAGCTTAGCCTAATACTTATATATCTTATACTATAATATTTATTAATATTACTAGAATTACTAATTTACTTTTAAATTAAAAAGCTCTCTCATTATTAACGTTATTGTTTCTTAGCTTACTTTAAATTCTAATAGTTATATATTTTTAATCTTTAAGCATTGCTTATGTTTAAATGCTATATTTAACATCCCCTCTTTATAAAGTAATAACTAATTTATAAAACTTATAATTTAAATTCTATTCTTTAATTACTTTACTAATATAAACTTTTATTATAACTACATAAAAGATTAGTAAGTTAATATATTAAGTACTTTACTATAATTACTTTTTAATTTTTTAATTTAATTACTTTAATAAAATTAGTTACTTTAGCAAGTTCATAGTAGTTTTCTTAATATAATATTTTAATCCTTCTATTAAAATATAGTTGTTTTATTAATAACTTTTTTTTTAAACTTCTACTTTATTAAACGCTATATATTTAAAAGTTTTAAAAGTAAAGTATATTATAATTAAAACCCTAGCTACTTTAATTTAAAAATATTAAATTAAAAATATAGTTTTTTTTATTATATAAAATAGTAAATGGTTTTTTTTTATTATATAAATAATAGTAATTTTCTTTTATTATATAAAATAGCAAATAGTTTTTTCTTATTATATAAAATAGTTATTAAAACCTGCAGTAAGCTAGCCCTACTAGGTCTATTGAATAGTATCTAGATAGGGGTATAGTTAGATTTAGGGTAAGTAAGGGAAGTGCTAGCATATTTATAATGTACGTTTTTATAGCCTAGAGTTTACTGTATATAATAATATATTAAGCTATTTCCAATAATAAATCATTTATAAAAATACTAATCTTATTAAAGTATATACAAACTTCCTTAAAAAAGTCTTTATAGTATTTAAAGTATATAGAAATTTTATTAGTGTATTACTTTATTACTATCTTTTAAGCTTTATATAACTTTTTTAATTACTTAAAAAAATTATTAAATTAAAAGCAATAGTTATTAATTTGCTTTTTTTATGCTTATATACTAATATTAACATATTTACAAAGTTATTAAAATTATATCTTAATAATAAAGTTATAATTAACAACTTTAATAAAAGTAATATAATTATTAAAACTATTGCATATAATTTTATTGAAGGTTAGGAATTTTTTAGTGAAAATTAATAATAACTTATTTAATTTAATAGTTTTAATAGTTAAGTGTAAAGAAAAGAGAGGAATATTAGTTAACGTTTTGTTATTACTATTAAAGTAAAATATAATTATAGAGTATTTAAAGTCTAGTATAAGTTAGAGGCAAGTAGCTTCCAATTTGGTCACGTCTAGTTAGCGTTTTGCAAGTAGCAAATTACGTTTAAGCAAAGAGAAATTGGGTTCTTTTTGAAGGCAAGTTAGTATTATATTAAAAGTTTATTAAAAAAAAAAGAGTTATATGCAAGTAAATGCAAAGACAACAACTTTAAAAAATTTTAATAGAAGTTTAATAAACTATTATAATGCTAACTTTAAGTTTAAGTAAATAGATTTATTATTAGATAGAGAGGTAAGAAGTTACTAAAGATTTTATTAAAATAGTTAAATATATTATTAATACCCTTGCCTGCTTTAGCATTGCCTACTATTCACTTGTATACCTTAGTGCTATAACATAAGCCTTATAAAAAAGTTAGCTATTATTTATATTATTAATACTATATTAATAAAAGTAGTTTAAAGGTTAATAAAGAGTAAACTACTTATAATTAGAATTTCTTCTTAACTACTTTGCATTTAGCTAATAAGGTTTTTAAATACTAATATTTATAATAAATTAACTTAAGGAATAGAAATAACCTTATTGTTATGGCACTAAGGTATACAAGTAAATAGTGGGCGATGCTAAAGTAGGTAAGGGTATTAACAATATATTTAACTATTTTAATAAAGTTTTTAGTAACTTCCTGCCTCTTTATCTAATAACAAATCTATTTACTTAAACCTAAGGTTAGCATTATAATAGTTTATTAGACCTTTATTAAAAAATTTTAAGGTTGCTGTCTTTATATTTATTTGCATGTAACCCCTCCTTTTTCCTAACAAACTTTTAATACAACGCTGACCTGCCCTTGAAAAAAACCTAATTCCTCCTTATCTAAACGCAATTTACTACTTGTAGAACGCTAATTAAACGCAATTAAATTAGAAGCTACTTGCTTTTAACTTATACTAAACTCTAAATACCCTATAATTATATTCTATTTTAATAGTAATAATAAAACACTAGTTAATATTTTTTTCTTTTTCTTATATTTAATTGTTAAAACTATTAGATTAGATGAGTTATTGTTAATTTTTGCTAAAAAATTCCTAATTTTTAGTAAAATTATACGTAATAGCTTTAATAATTATATTACCCTTATTAAAGTTATTAATTATAATTTTATTATTAAGATACAATTTTAATAACTTGATGAATATGTTAATACTAATATGCAAGTGCAAAAGGAATAAATTAATAATTACTGCTTCTAACTTAACAACTTTTTTAAATAGTTGGAAAAGTTATATAAAGCTTAAAAAATAGCAATAAAGCAATACGCTAGCAAAATTGCTATGTATTTTAAATGTTATAAAAACTTTTTTGAAGAGGTTTGTATACACTTTAGCAAAATTAGCATTTTTATAAATAATTTATTATTAAAAATAGCTTATTATGCTATTATATATAGTGAACTTTAAGTTATAAAGACGTGCACTACAAATATGCTAGCACTTCCCCTACCTACTTTAAATCTAACTTTTAGCTTAATTACTCTTAATAGTATTACTTTATCCTTAAGCTACTTTAGAAAAGTAAAGCCTTCCTTTTTTATAAGTATAGAATTGTTCTTCGCTAAATAATAGGAGGAATATACTAATTAGTAGTCTTTTGTTTATATTAAACTAGCTTTAAATTAAAATGCATTCTCTTTTATTAGTGATAGAATTTTTTATATTTTTTAGCAACTTGGCAATAATATATATAATTGTATTAAAGTTTAAATTAACCTTATTACTATTAATTCATTATTATTTTTATTTTAGCTTGAATTATTGCAAGATTATACTAATGTAATTATAACTTTAAATATTTGCTATATTGTTTTTAATATATACGCTTAAGTAAAGAAGGATTTTAAATTGTTTTTTTAGGAAATATTAATAAGAAAGCTATTATTTGCTAATTTTTTAAGCGAATTTATTTGCTTAGTTAATTAGGTTAATTATAAAGGTTATTCTTAAGTTAATAATTTGAAAGCTAAAGTTAGTAAAAACTTTTGGAAAGCTTTTATTTTAATTATTAGCTTATAATAATTAAAAAAGGATAATTTTGATAAATGAGTAATTTTTTTATAAAATTTTAATAATAATATTATAAATAACGCTTTTTAATTTTACAATAAATTTATTGTATAATTACAAAAGCATTAACCTACCCCTAATTTAAACGTTATATAGTTTAATAAAATGTAAACTAGTTTTTGAGCTTTTTTTACACTAGGTAAGCGTGAATGCTAACGAATACTAAACTTTTATATATATTATAGTAGCTTTAGTTACTATGCTTTTATTTACCCTTTTTATTACTTTAAGTTCACTAAAATTATATTATTTATAGGATTTTTTAAAGTTAATATTAAAATAAAAAAAGAGTAGCTTTTAATTTTAAATATAGTTAAAGGCTATTTTTAGAGTTATAATTACTTTAACTCCTTAATTTATATATTTATTTTGTAAGCTTTAATATAATATTTTTTATTACCTCTCTATTAATAGATAATAATTTTTAATTTATATTAATTATAATAATAATTAATTTAAAATGCTTTTTTATTAAGTTTATTAATATTTTGTTTATATATTATTATAATTCCTACTAATTACCTTTACTTATTTTATATTGCTTTTATTTTGCTAATAATATATTTATTAGGTTAGTAATATATTATTATTTTTTTAACTAATTTATATCTTTTTTTTTAAAAAAAAATTACTTTATTTATTTAGCTTCTTAATAGCTTGAATATTATTTTTAACTTTCTATAGCTCCGCTTTTACAACTCTATTATTAACTAGTCTTAAGGAATTATTAATCTTGAAAGTAAGATTATTAATATATTCTTATTTATTAACTTATTATTTTTAAAGCTAAAGTACAAATAATAATATTAGGGTTAAAAATGAAAATAACTATTTTTTTAATTCCCCCCTTAATGATTAGTTTTAAGGACTTTTAAACTTGTGAAAATAAATAATATTAAACTACTTAGTGTAGTGAACTTTTTATTCTTTTTCTAATAAAAAAGCGTTTTAGTTTTAAAAATAACTTTAGTAGACTTATAACTCCTTTTAAACAATATTACGCTACTAACCCCTATTAAAAACCTTATTGTTTAGCTTTTGTTATGATGCTAACCTTAGGTCTAGTGTTACGGCGGGTTGTGCCAATGGAACTGTGGCGGGCTGTGTGGCTCGTGTGGGGCTGAGAGCACGGGCTTGGAGCATAAAGAGGAGGCCGCGCGCCTGTAGAGTTAGAGAGAGCCAGAGATCAGTGTTGCCAATGCATCATACCTGCCCATCTTCGACCTCGCGACCATTATGCATCACTCTTATCACCCTGGCTACCAACCCTTCTTACATCTAGGTAAATAGATGTATTATTAGATAAAGAGAGAGAAAGTTATTGAAGACTTTATTTACGTAGTTAAATACGTCACATTGACACCCTTGCCCGCCTTAGCGTTGCCTACCGTTCGCTTGTACATCTTAGTGCCGTAATAGTACCATACCTTTAAAGTGCATTTAACTGCAAATGACTTTAAAATCCTCGTTCTGGGTGCATGAACTTAGTTCCGTTTTGCAAAGGGCAAATGCCCTTTTCCTGGGCGGTCCAGCGCTTATCCACTACGCTCTATTTATACTTTTTATAGCTATATTCCGCTAGCTTATTGCGCGTATAGTAGTAACGCATAATTTATACATTAGTTATTTATTGGCTATCCTTATTATGTAGTAAAGTTATTGGTTAGCTATTGTACTAGCAAATTGTTACTATTTACTTTTTAATTGCGTACTCCTCTACCCTTTTTCTTTTAGCAACCTACTCCCTTCCTTACCCTATAGTTATAATATCCTTATTGTAATTATATTACTTACTGTCTTATATTTGTATGTACTAAATACTTTCTTAAAGTAACTAATTCCCTTATTTATTTTTTAAGCGAAAATGCTTTATATTAGAGCCGATTATGCAGCGCATTGCAATGCACGCGTTGTTCATTATTATACCCAAAATAAGGTTAAAGAGCGAAATGCGCTCGTTTTATTGAAGGACTTTGCATATTTTTACTATATTTATATTACATTAAAGTAGTATAATTTAAATAGTGTAATTCCCTTTTATATTAGCTATATAGTTAAGTTTATAGTTAAAACTAAATGTAACTAATATATTAAGTAAAAAAATATATATAATTAAATAAGTTTTTTTATGCTTTTATATTGCTAGCTAGCTACTTACTATTTGTAAGTCCTTGCAATTATATAAAGTAATACTATTAAGTTTTATAAGTTCTTTAAATTTGTTATTTACTTTTAGGATAAAGAAGACAATAATGAAAGCGATAAGGACTTTGTATTTAATAAAATTATTTGTATTAAAATTGCTAAGGAAGCTAATATCCTACTTATTGTTTTTATTAACGTTAAGAAAGCTATATAGGCTTATTATAGTTTGACTGCTAGTAAAAAGGCAGCTAACAAGTTGGTAAGTTTGTGCTTTATATTCTTTTCTTTTACTTTTTGCTATTTATTTTTTAAGTTAGAGTTAGCTTTATTTTTATACGTTAGTTTAAGTGAAAAATATTTAATAGTTAGCTTAAGTAGCTGACTTTTTTATTAAAAACCTATTCTATCCCCATATTATAATACTTTATCATTATTTGTAGTTTATTATACCTTTAAATACTTAATAACTAGCGTAGCATATTGCTTTTTTTTTACTTTTAGTCCGTTATTTACTTAATACTCTTTTGCTAGCGGGTTTGTGCTTTTTATACTCCTAAATGCTAGTGTTTAGGAGCTGCTTTTAAAGCTAATTTCACTTTCTTTTAAGGGCAGGGGATTGTTTAGGGGGCTGTGGTAGGGTGAACTAGTTTAGGGGTTTAGGTTTGTTTGGGTATTTATAGTAAAACTTTGTAATACTACTATTATATCCTTTAATATTCTTTATTAGCTTTTATATTATATAGTAAAAGTAAGGCTATTTCATTTTATATTGTAAAGTATTGTTTTTAGCTTAAGAATTAAGAATAGTATTAAAAAATTACTTTTAGGTTGTTTTTTTATTATTTAGGTTTATAATTATAATATTTTTTGCTTTTTTCATTATATTTTTAATTAGTAGCTTTTTAGCTTAGGAAGTTTAGTTGACATAGTTTAATATATTAAATGTAAAAAATAGGGAATATTTTAAATATAAAAAGTAATTTAAATGCTATAGTTTATTAATCAATTGTTATTATTTTATAAAGGCTTTTTTATTTGTTATTAAGTTTAGTTATAGAGTAAGTGGTTTTAAGGTATTATATATTAATTTAAATTAAGTTGTTAAATAAATATAAAATAGTTTTTAATTAGTATTAGTTTGTAAAATATATTTATTATTTTTAAGCTTTAGTTATAAATGCTTTAATTTAATTTATTATTTACTAAATTCTTTTTTTAATAATATTAGCGTTATTAAACTTTTGTTATTATTTGGTTATTTATAAAGTAGCTAGGGGGTAAATTAGTTTTGTTTTTATTATTGAGTTTTAATTATTATTTGCGAAAAAGGGGGAAAAGCTAGTTGTTTTTAAAGTATAGTTATTCCTTGTAAATTTGGTAATAAGTAGCTAATTTATTTAGTTATTTTAATAAAATGAGTAGTAAGCATATAAGTATTATTTAATAATAACGTTAATAATTTCCGTTTAATTATTAATTTGGGGGTAAAATAATATTAATAGCTTTAATATAACGTTTAAACATTAACTTAGTTTTTTTTAAAATATAAAAATAAATTAAATATTATAGTTTAAAATTATAAATATTAAAGTATTATAAAGTTAGTAAATTTTTTAAATAAATGCATTAGTTAGTATAATTACTATTATATTAGTAATAAATATAAAGTATTTTATTTTTATAAAATAGTTAATTATTATTAAAAAGTACTTATAAGTAATGCTATATTGTTAATAAGCTAGTAATAAACTAATATAATTAACAGAAATATTAATTTATAGCTTATAAAAAATAGGGAGTAGCTATAAGAAATTTATAAAAGCAATTTAAAAACTTTTCGTTTATAAGTATAAATAGTAATTTTGAATAAAGAAAGTAATATTTTAAAATATTTATAACTAGTAGTATATTTTTTATAAAAAGTTATAAGTTTTAAATTATTTTAGGTAACTAATAATTAGTAAATTATATATTTAATATAAAATTTATAGTTAGAGGTTAAAATTAAGGGGTGTAAATAAGTGGTTTTGTATAAAAAGTTGCTTAGTAATTACTTTATAATTGTACATTTTAACTTTAAATTCCTTTTAAATAAAAGTAAGGAAGTGCTTATATTTTAGCTTTTTTAATATAATAATAGCTTTTTATATAATATAAAAAGTTTTATATATTTTATTAATAAAAACGTTAATTAGCTTTATTTTATTTATTATTGCAAAATATATTACTAGTAGGTTGTTTATAAGGCTTTAATAGTGTAAAAGTAGTAGCGTTTGTATATAGTTAGTAATTTAATTATTTAATATATTTGTAAACTTTGTTAACTAGTTATTTAAAAGTTAAAATAAAGCATTTAATATTATAACTTTAAATTCCACATAGTAAAAGATTATAAAATAAAAATTATTTAAAAACTTTAACTAATAAATTTATTGTTAATTAAATATTTTAATAGTTAAAAAGTATTATAAGCTTTTATAATTTATTAAAACTTTTATTAAGTTTTTTATATTTTATAGTTTAAAATACTATTTTTTAAAGGCTTTTATAATAGTAAGTAGTTTTTTATTATAAATTTTGTAATTATATTTTGTAAGTAAGTATTTTATTAAAAAAAAGTAATTAGGTAGTAGATATTATAGGAGTTATATTAAGAAAGTACTTTACTTATTGTTTAATTTAATATATTTATTTTTATAATTGTTTTTAATTTTAAATTAAAATATAAAAGCATTAAGGCTATTATAAAAGTAATTTTAAGTTATTTAAAAGTAGTAATTGCTTTTAATTTTAAAAGGGTTTAGCGTTTTTTATTTATAAGCAATGTAAATAAGCGTGTAATAAATAAAAAGTTGTTAATAAAATAGTAATAAAAATTTGTAAAACTTATAAATTATTAAAGGTTTTTTAAAGTATTTAGTACTTATTATTTTATAATTATAACTACTTTTCTAAAGTTTATTTTTAAATTAAAAGTTAAAATAATAAGTTTAAAATATTTTGTTTTTTAAATATAAAACTTATATTTTTAAATATTAATTGTAAAGCTCGTTTTAATAAGTTTTATTAATATTTTGCATATATATTGCTTATATTTTAATTGTAAATTGCTATAAATAAGGATATTATTAAAGTACGTAGTAATATATTTATTTAATATATTAAATAAAATATAGTTAATATAATGTTAAAAAAGTTAAAAGTACTTGTTATATTAAAATTTGCTATTTAATATTTAAAAAGGCTAAAACGGGTAATAAATGCTATTTTTTACTTATTATTTAAAATAATTTAAAAGTAGTTAAAAGTTATTATAATATTAAATTTAGTAAAAAATATTACTTTTTTAAAAACGTTAAGCGTTTTTTATATTAAAAGAATTAAATAATAGTTTTTCTATATAACGTTGTTTAATTTTTAATAATTAATATAAATTTAAATATTACTATTAGGTTTTTAAATTAAAAATATTAATATAATTGTAAAGGATTAGTTAAAATATATAAACTTTTTTGCTAAGTAGTTATTTAAATATTTTCTAATAATATAGAGTTTTATTAATAATATAATGTAGGTTTAATAATAAGGAGGGGTTTACTTAAGTAATAATTTAATTTTATAATTAAAAAGGTAATATAAAGGGAGTATTTTAACGTTAATAAATAAAAACTTTCAAATTAAATTATAAAATTTATAAAAGAGTTTTATTTTAATTTTTTAGTAAGTAAAGGGCAATTTATTATTAATAAACTTTTAAATGTTTTTATTAAAAATTACTTTTAACTAAAGGGTATTTTTAATTTAGCTTTTAAAAACCTAGATTTAAAGGTTTAAAAATAAGTTATTAAGTTTATTATTAAATAAGATTTGTTAAAGTAATTTTTTAAGTAGTTAATTAATAAGGTTTTTTGTAGGTATTGCTAGTATAATAGTATTAGTAAGCAAAAGTAATGTTTTTAGATTTATTTTAAATATTATAATGTTTTTTTAATAGGAAAGGAAAAGAAAATTTATAGTATTAAAGATATTAATATTAGTTATTAGTATAAGTTTAGGATTTTGTAATATAAGGTTAATATAGGAAGGGAGCTGTTTTTGTTTTAAGTTGTAGTATTTTTACTTTTATTTCATTTTAAAGGTAATATTAGATATAAAAAGTAGTAATGTATAAAGTACTTTACTTTTTAATTTAATAATTTTTTAAGATTAATTAATAGCGGGGTTGTAAAGGTATAATTAAAAGAGGTTAAGGATAACGTTTAGGTTGTTAAATAATTAAATAAATAAAATAATTTTTTTAAAGAAAAAAAGTATACATTAGTTAAAAAGGTAATAGTATATTATTAATTTAGTTAATATTCTATTAGCAAAATAGAAGTAGTAAGGGGAGAGGAAGGGTAATTATTGGAAATTGTAGTAGTATACAAATATAATATTAATAAATTTAATTAAAGAATATTTTAAATTAATTATTATTTAGGCTAATATAAATTAGAAATTATTATTAATAAGTTAGAATATAATAAAAAATGTTATATTAGGGTTTATAAAATAAAAGTATAAATTAAAATATTAGAGTAATTAGGGTTCTAAAAGGTGCTTTTAATTATATTTAGTATTAAGGGTTATTTTTTTCCTATATTAAAAGCGATTTTAAATAGGTTTAAAAGTAGTTTAGTTTTTATAAGTTTTGCATTTTAATAAGGGTAAATTGCTATATAATATTTTAACTTATTATAATATATATAAAGGTTTAGGGTCTTTTTATACTTGTATTTAGCAAAATTTAGTAAAGCGTATAAGCTTATTTTTATTATATTTAAAGCTATATTATTTAGGTTAAAGGCAGGTTAATGCTTTAATAAATGCGAGTATATTGTATTTTAGAAGTAAAATGTTTTATTTTTAATATTATTATTTAAATTATATAATAAGTTTACTTACTTATTAAAATTTTCATTTTTTAATTATTAATTATTAATTAAAGGGATTAAAGCTTATTAAAGTTTAATATTAATTTTAGTTTTTAAGTTATTAATTTAATTGCAATTTGTTATTTTAGCTTAGTTAATTAAATAAATAAATTTATTTGAAAAGTTTGGAAAAGCTATTTTTTTTTTATTTTTTATTTTTTAAATAAAAAATTTAAGTTTTTTTTTATTTAAATATATGTATTTTAAATAATATAATATATATTTAAAGTAATAATAAGGTTATTATAATTTTATAAGTTTTTTAGTTAAAAAGAGAATAAAAATAAGTTAATAGTAATAAGGTTAATATTTGCTTAAATATAGTTGTATATATTGTTATTAAATTATTATAAAACGTAAAAAATTTAGTTACTAATTATAAGGTAAACGCTTCAATTTATAGTTATTTTAACTTAAATAGTTAAATGCTAATTAATATATTTTTTTTAGTGTTTTAATAGTATTAGTTCTTTACTTATATAAAGAGGTAGCTTTATGCATTTAGCGCAGTATATAAAATGCATAATATTAGTAAATAGCTTGTAGTTTTTTAGCAGGGGGGGTAGAAGAGGAAGGCTTGTTGAAAGTAGAGGGGTTGTTATAATTAAAGGGGTAATTAAGGTTAGTATATAGTTAACGTAAGCTTGTTTTGTATAAAGCTTACTTTAAATAGTATAATATTAAGCTTTTTTTAATATTAAATTAGTTATAAAAGTATTAATTTTGCTTAAGCATTATATAATTTTTATTATTAAGTTATTATTACGTATTTAGTATTTTATTAAAGCATTATTATATTATTACTTTAGCGTTTTTTAGTTTTTATATATATTTTTTAAAAGTTTAGAAATTTAGTTAATTTGTAATATATAGTTATTATTTTGCGTTGTAAATAATTGAAGTTGGGTTTTAACTTTTTTATAAAAGGTTTTAAATGCGTATTTAATTGTTTAGTTAGTATTAATAACTTTTAAAAGCTAGTTATAATTATACTTTAATGCTTTTAATAAGTTGTTAACTATTAGGAATTTTTCGAAGATAATGTTAGTAATAGTATTTAAATAGAATAGTTTAGTATTTAGGAGTAGGGAAGGAAGGGGGGTATTAATAGGTATTCTATTAGTGCTGTTAAGGTAGGATATAGCTACTTTTAGGTTGTTGTAGGTAGTGTGTATTAAGGGAGGAATTAGGTTGTATTTAGGGAAACCTATATATAAGTAGCGGGTTGTGTTGTAGGTTATAGGGAGGAACTAGGTTCTTGATGGAGGTGGTTGGCTTTGTATTGGTAGTATATTGGGAATGTAGGAAGAAGGGTTTTATATAAGTAAATGTAGAGATAATTCCTTTAGAAAAAATAGAGAAGGTTTAATAAACTGTTACAATATTGACTTTAAGTTTAGGTAAATAGATGTATTATTAAACAAAGAGAGGGAAAGTTATTAAAGACTTTGTTTACGTAGTTAAATACATTGCGTTAACACTTCTGCCCGCCTTAGCGTTGCCTACTATTTGCTTATGCATTTTAGTACTGTAATAGCTTTTTTATATATTTTTTTAAAGTATTTTTGTTAGTGAGCTGGAAATTAATGAAACTTTATATTTGTATTTTTAAGCGTTTTAAGAATAGATTGAGGATGTACTTTAGCTAAGGGCTGTTATGGAGGAGGATATTTAAAAATTTATTAATAATAAGCTATTACTTACCTATTAGGAAATTAAGGCTAAACTCTTTATTAAATTCTATAATTTAATTTAAGGCTTTTTGCTTATAAATGCTAAAACCCTACCCCTCTACTATTTATTTAACTATAAAATTAAGTTACTATTAAGTTAAACCCCTCCTTATTATAAACTTTAAGCTATATTACTAGCGGAATTTAAGGTTATTAGAAAATACTTTAACAACTACTTAATGAAAGGTTTTATTTACTTTAGTAATTCCTTAGCAGTTATTTCCATTCTTTTTACTTATAAACTAAGGGGTAGTATTTGAATTTGTATTAATTATTAAAAGTTAAATAATGTTATTTAAAAAAATAAATACTTTATTTTATTAATTTAAAAAATACTAAATACTTTAGGAAAAGTAAAGTATTTTATTAAGTTTAATATTATTATAGCTTTTAATTATTTTCATATTACTTTGAAGAATAAATAGAAAATAGCTTTTATTATTTGATTTAGCCTTTTTAAATGTTTAATAATAAACTTTAATATAATAAATACTTTTAGCTTTTTTTAATATTATATTAATTATACTTTATTTAATATTTTTAATAAATTCATTATAATATATTTTAATAATATTTTTATTTATAGCAAATTATGCAAAGTATATTAGTAATACGTATATAAGGTTATTATATAATTTATTAATACTAGCTTTATAATTAATATCTATAAGTATAAATTTTATATTAAGGAAATAAAGTATTTAAAACTTATTATATTAATAAATAGCTTTTAAATAGATTTTAAGAAAGTTTTAGTAATTTTAAGGTAGTAAGTTTTTATTTTATTTAAAAAGCTTTAATGTTTTATAAGCTTTGCTAACTTTTATTAACGTTTTCTTAATAGCTTTTTAAGGATAGTACGCTTACTTACGTTATTAATAAGTAAGAATTACTAGTTTTTTTTAAAATAAGAAGTAATAATAGTGTTTAAAAAGTTAAAAGCAACTTTTACATTAGCTTTAATTTTATTATACTTTAACTTTAAATTATAAATAATTATTAAGGTAAATGCTTTTAATTAAGCTGGTAAAAGCGTTCTTTTATAATACAATATATAAAAAATACACTATTTAATTGCTTTTTTCTTTATTAAGTATAACTTAGTAAAATACAATTATAAGATTTATAATAAAGAATTGCTTATTATTATTAAAGCTTTTAAAGAATAATATTTAGAATTTTAAAGTCTTAAAAACCCTATAAAGGTTTTAATAGATTATAAAAGCTTATAATATTTTTAATAATAAAATTGCTTAATTAAAAATAGGTTTGTTAATTAGAATTTTTAAGCGATTTTTACTTTATAATTATTTACTAATTAGAATTAAAAGATATAGTTTTTAATATTTTATTTCAGCTATTAAACAATTAGTTTATAAGCTTTAATAATATATTAAATAATAAAATTGCAAATTATATGCATATTTTCCTTTTTATATATAAATAAATTGTAGACTTTATTTTGCTAATAACTTACTTTATAGTTATTAATATGTTAAAATTAATTTATGTTTTTATTAATTATATATATAAGATTTCCTATATTATTTAAAGCGCTATTAAAGTTATTAATAATTTAAAATGTAAATAGTTTTTATTTTTTATTTAAAAAGAGTTGCAAGTTGAAATGTATGATTGCAAAGTGGTTAGTAAGCGTTTTTTTATAAAAGACTAACTATTTACCTTCTTTAATATAAACTTTAAGTTATAAATTTTATATTGGAGGTATAGCTTATTGTTAAGCAAGCACTTTAGGTAGTTTAAAATATACAACTTATTATAATAGATATATTATTAGTTATAAATATTTTGCAATGTTATTATATTTATATAAGGTTACTATATATATTTTTGAATAAAGAGCTTTTAAATTGCTTTAATAGGTTTTTTATAGCCTTTTTCTGTTTTATATAAGTTATAAGTTAATATTTTAGTAGATTATATTAGCTTACTACTAGTATATAAGCAAAATAATATAGTATATAAATACTTTTTTATTATAATCAATTACTTAATAAAAATAAGGTATTTTATTCTAATTTTTAATATCTTAGTAATTATTTTTATAGATGTATTTATACAAGAAGTTTATAAATTTTATAGTATTTTAATATTTATTATTTTAAATTAAAGCTTGTAATTTGTTTTTATTTTTTAAAAAGAGCTAAGCAAATGCTTAAGCATTATATTATAAGTATTAATTGCATTTTACCTTTAAATTAACAGCTAAATAGAAATTGTTAATATTATAATTAAATGCTATTTATAAGCATATTGTACCTTCTATTAGAATAATTAAGTTAATTAGCTTTTTATTATTAAGTTTTTTAATAATAACTAAGTTTTAAAAACTACTAATTTATCCCCCTTTTTTACAAATTATAAATAAGACTTAATTATAAGTATGGAACTAATTTACCCTCCTTTTGCTTTTTAAAGACTTTAATAGTAAAAAGAGTTTAACAATATAATAATTATTTAGGAAAAGATTAAGCAAATAATAAACTAAATAAAAGCACTTATAGTAAAAGCTTAAAAGTAATATGTATACTTTATAAATTAGTATTAATTAAAAGCTTTTTAATTTTTATTAAGCAATTGTATTTAAATAAACATACAAAACCTTAAAATAGCCCGTTTAATAGCTAAACTTAATAATAAATAAAAAAACTCTTTTAAAATTATTAAAATTTATTTTTATACTATTACACTTAATTTACTATTAAAGTTTAAAATATTTTTTATTTTTTACATTTTGCTAATTAAATTATCCTAACCTAACTTTTTAAAATAAAATGTAATTAATTAAAAATATAATAATAAAGTAAAAAAGGTTATTATTATAAACTTTAATAATAAAAAGAAAACTTTAAAAATAATTTTTTAATACTATTTTTAATTTTTGCATTAAATAAAGTACTTTATAATATAAAATTAAATAGTTATATTTGTATTATATAATTTAAAAATTAATAAATAATATTAAAGAATATAATAATAATATTTTAACGTTTTACTATTAATATTTAAATAAGCTTAAACTTTTAAACTAGTTTATTTTATTATAACCCCCCAAATAACCCTTTATTTTAAAAAAATAAATAAAATTAATTTTAAAAATAATTTCTAATTTTTAACGTTTAAAAATATAGAGAATATAAAGTTATTAATAAAAAAGCGTTAAGTAGAAAACAAATTGGAGGTAAAAAGGAAGTAATATGCTATATTAGTTATTAAATACTTAAAGTATAGCGAATTATAAGCAATAATAAGGCGTTATAATATAAGCACGAAATAAGTTTTTAATAGGAGAATTAGCTATTTAAGCTAGCTATTAAATATCTTTTACTTTAATAAAAATGTATAAAAATAAAACTAACCTTAGTTTAAAAAATAAAAGTAATATAAAATAAAAAAAAAGGCAAGTAGCTATAATATAATTTAAATAACTAATAGAGTAGCTTTAAGCTTTTATTATAAAATAATAGCTTATTAATTAAATATAGCCTTTTTTTGAAAATATAATAAAAAATTATTATAATGCAATTATAAAAGGACTTCTTAGTTATAGCTTAAATATTATATATTAAGTTACCTACTAGTAAGATAAGCTTTAATAATTGCTTTTACTTTTTTATATTAGCAACGTTGCTATAAAGCTTAAAATGGGCATATATTATAGTACAAAGCTAATAACGCTTATTAATTTCAATATTATAAGTAATTTAATTACTTTAATATAATAATAACTTATTAGTAATATAAAAATAATAAAATTAAAGATATAAAACGTAAACTTATTAACTTATTAGCTGCTTTTTTATTAGTAATTAAATTATAATAAGTTTATATAGCTTTTTTAACATTAATAAAAATAGCAAGTAAAATATTAGCTTTTTTAGCGATTTTAATATAAATATTTTTATTAAAAGTATAATCTTTTTTATTATTCTCTTTATTTTAAAAATGAATAATAAATTTAAAAAACTTATAAAACTTTATAATATTATTTTATATAATTATAAGGATTTACAAATAATAAATAATGAATTAATAATATTAAAATATAAAGAAATTTATTTAATTATATATATTTTTCCATTTAATATATTAATTATATTTAATTTTAATTATTAATTTGGTTATATAGCTAATACAAAAGAGAGTTACGCTATTTAGATTATATTATCTTAATATAGTACAAATATAGTAAAAGTATATAAAATTCTTTAATAAAATAGGGACGTTTCACTCTTTAATTTTATTCTTTATATAATAGCGGGCATTGCATACGTTGTAGCACGCTATATAATTGGCTTTAATATGAAGTATCTTCCTTTAAAAGTTAAAAATAGAATAATAGTTTAAAAAAAATAACTAATACGTAAAAATTTAAAGTAGCAAGCAATATAGTTATAATAAAGTTATTATAATACAAAAGGAAGAAAAGAGCAGATTATTAGAAATAAATGGTTAAAGGAGCGTAGTTAAAAAGTAAATAATAATAAATTACTAGCGTAATAGCTAACTAATAATTTTATTATACTAGTAAGGATAGCTAATAAATAACTAACGTACAGACTATACGTTATTGCTATATAAGTGATAAGATAACGCAATATAGTTATATATAGTATAATGGAACGTAGTAGGTAAGTTTTGGACTGCCTAAAAGAAGGATGTTCATCTCTTTTAGAATAGGACTAAGTTCGTGCACTTTAATTAGATAATAGGGTATAGCGGATAGGCATTGGACTGTTTAAGAAACGAATGTTCACTATTTGGAGAATAAGACCAAGTTCGTATACTCTAATTAAAGACTTTAGAGTTATTTGCAATTAAATGTACTTTAGAAGTACAGTACTATTATAGTACTAAAGTGTATAAGCGAATGGTAGGTGATGCTAAGGTAGGTAAGGGTGTTAATGATATATTTAACTATTCTAATAAAGTCTTTAGTAACTTCCTACCTCTCTGTCTAATAACAAATTTATTTACCTAGACCTAAGGTTGGCATTATAATACTTATTTTTCTTATATTTATTATTATTTATTATAATAACTAGCTTAATTAAAGTATAAAATATAAAAATTAAAGAATTATAAAGTAAGATAAGTACACTTAATTAAAGTAGTTATAATAATAGCAATAAATAAAGTAAGTAGTAATTAACAAAAGTATAAGACTTCAATTTAACCTTATAAAAAGAAATAAAAGAAGGCTACTACTTATATATATAATTAGAAAACTAAGCTTCTTTATAAGGTATAGTTATGCTATAGTACAACTTTTAATAGCCTACTAAATAGTGTATATATATAAGTATATTTATATTAGGGTCTTCTTTCCTTATATTTAAAGAAGAAAAGAAAAAAAAGTAAAAAGGTAAATAGTTAAAAGTATGAGTTGTATTATAATTAAAGATGAAGGTTAAAGATTTCAAGTTACTAAAAGTTGTAAAAATTTATCTTAATACTTATATTCCTTTATAAAGGGTTAATAATTTAATATTATCTCTATTATATTAAAAAATAAGCTTTATAATAATATTCTTTTTATTATATTTTGAGTAGTATATACTATTTTATTCTAATAATAGTACTAAAAGTAAGGTAATTTATAACTTTTTAAACCCCATTATACCGTACTACCTATAACCAGTTCGTACCTTGCAGCCTTGGTAGTGGAGCTAAATGGGAAGCTAACGCTACCTCGAAACTGGGAAATGTGTAATTGCATTGCTATACCTCAACTGCTAGGACAAATAACTCTATGAATGATCTGGCTTGCCAAAGTTGCAAGCACAGTTCCCTAATGCGAACCAGATCCCCGCTGACAGCCATTATTATATAATTGTAAGAAGGGTTGGTAGCCAGGGTAACAAGAGTGATGCACAATGGTCGCGAGGTCGATGATGGGCAGGTATGATGTATTGGCAACACTGATCTCTGGCTCTCTCTAACTCTACGAGCGCGCGGCCTCCTCTTTATGCTCCAAGCCCGTGCTCTCAGCCCCACACGAGCCACACAGCCCGCCACAGTTCCACTGGCGCAACCCGCCGTGACAATAATATCTTAAATACCAAGTCAATAAAGTAAGGAAGATAGGATAAGAAAGCAGAAGAAGATGTAGTAAGGTTTATAGTTCGTTGCACTACCTGACAGTATTAACTAGCTGTCACAAATTGAGTACTTACTACTGTGTAGGTCAGCGGCGTGTTGGAGTCCCTTTTCCTGTGCCTCTGTTTAATTTCAGTCTTCAAGACCCCTTTTAGTCCCAGTTCAGTCGATGATGGAGCGCAAAGTATTAAAGGCCGAATCTGGGCCGACGAAGCCATCTGAACACTTACCTAGGTACCTCGTTAGATGGCAGGTGTTACTTGTCGGTGTTGGGCCCCAAGTTTTGTACATGGACGTCCATAATAGTAGGTACCTCATATACCAGTCATCAACGCCACAGCACCTTGGTATATAGTCTCGCGAACTTACAAAGTTTCCATCCAAGAATTTCCCCACGTGTGTCCCTTCCGTAGTATAGGGAAATAGCATAAGTATCGCCAAGTCCTTTGTATTACGTCCATGTGTTGTACATACAGACACACGAGGTTTGTGCCTGCAGTTGGCTTGCGCCCCCTAGAACCACAGGAGCATCGCTCTTTTTCTTGCCCTTTCAACGTGGAAGACGTGCCCAAGGAAACACAAGGGTGCTGTTTCTGAGTAAGTAATTTGATACTCATGCCTACTTACGAGTCATGGTTTTATGGTGTAGGGTGCCTTAGGCACCTAGTTTGTATCTCGGTACGCAACTTGTAGTCGGTCGGCAAAGGCCAGGGAGGGAGTCAGCCACCCGACGCCGGATGGCAGCAAGCAATGGAAGGGAAGGTGCATAATATTTGTTGTGGCTCGATCTTCCGTGCTTGGAAGTTAAGTTGGAAGGCCATGTTAGAGAATAAAACCCCACACCTCCAGAGAAGTACTAGTAACAGAACCTCAAAGGAGGTATTTGTCGCCATCGCCGCACGCCTCTTCATCGAAACAGCACCGTTGCTCGCGAACTGCGAAGAGTTATGACCTGACCTGATTGATAGCCGAGGTTCACCAAATCACTTGCCATGTGCTCCCTAGCTCCATTCCGACCGCTGGCCCTCGCTCCATGACGCCGTACATGTTCTCTGCTGTGTACATACTCGTACTTGGACTAGGAACGCATGTGGTTCTCTACTGTGTCGTGTTGGTCGTGACTCGTCAGCTAATTTGGGACTCTGATGATGTTGAATCTCCAAGGTTTGAGTGGCCCGGCTCCGCTTCCGGCGGGGTACCGAGTCCCAGGGGTACGGAACGGCCACCCCAGGCACAGGGGACAGCCGCAGATACCAGTACCTCTACTAAGTTCTCCCTGGCTAGCTTGGAGAATAACAGCAGAGGACTGGAAGCTAAGTAGTAGGCCTGGCAAACCCGGCTGAATCGCAGCTTTGCCAGCGCTGACTCGATGGACCTTGCCAGCCAAGCCTCGACCGACACTTACGTAGTACCGAGTTCCAACAGCTGGTTCTTGTTCCCGCTGAAGACTTGACGGTTATTCCAACGGCCCGGCTTTTCCAATCGCCGGTTCGTTGCCGTCGCCACCATTTGCTTCGTTGATCGCGCGCCACGCAACTTCTTTGTAAGCGTTATTTATTGACTGTTTTGCTCTCCTGATTCGACATCAACAAGACAAGATAGCTCGCTCAGAGTTGGGAACTTGGGAGCAAACGGATACCACACCAAGGCTCAGGCCGACGTCCACCCCCCATGAGCTCGCCACCATCATATTCGCGCCCGTCGCCGTCGACATTCCGGCGAGGGTCCTTCCTTCTCCAGGACGAGCAGCCGCTCGCGCCCAAGCCCAGCGCGTTGGCAACGCTGGTTAGGAACCGATCTGCCGTCTCCTTGCACAATCCCTTGGCTCGCGATGAAGAAGACGGCGTCGGCCATGTCCACGGCCTCGTTCATGTCCACGGCCATGGCCACAGCCTCGACGATGAGCCGCGCCGTGACGACCGCCGCATGAGCGCCATTCTCAACGGCCCGCACATGCGCAGCATGCGCCTGATCGGGAGCAGTAACCCCAGGTACCGCTGGGAACGCTATTGGAAGACGGATGAGCAGCTGGCTGCCATGAAGAAGCCCCTGAAAAAATACCATGAGCGTTGCAACTATCTGGTCCAGCAGTACCTGTATATCGACAGATTGCTGGACTCGTCGTTGCCCCACGATCTGCTCAACGAGTACAACGACATGCCCGCATCGGCCTTCCGCGGTGTCGAGGTTCCTGCTACCATCTCTGAGGAGACCCCGACGCCACAACTGGCAACTTCATCTCCCTTGCCTGACCCCTTCTCGCCTCCGGTTGCCAACAACGCCCGAAAGATCAGGCGAACCCCCAAGGACATCTACCGCCCCACCGAGACTACTCCCCTCTTCGGCCCCCGCGGCGTCGATGACGACGACGACGACGACCCCAGTCTCGACGTCAGCGGCGGGCCCAAGCCTGAAATCCCCTGGCTCGAGGATGACCAGGTCGACAGCGACGCCGCCATCGTGACCCTTGCTATATACATCAACTTCGCCGCCAATGCCATCCTCCTGGCCGGAAAACTCGCCGTCATCGTCAGCGTCCCTTCTGTGTCCGTCCTAGCCAGCTTGGTTGACGCCGTTCTTGACTTCCTCTCGACCGCAATCGTCTGGATCACCACCTGGCTGATCAGCCGTCATGATCAGTATCGTTATCCAGTCGGTCGTCGGAGACTGGAACCCTTGGGCGTACTTGTCTTCTCTGTCATCATGGTTACCTCCTTTGTGCAGGTTGCCTTGCAGGCAATTCAGCGCCTTGCGTCGCCAGATCGCGAGATCATTGAACTGTTAGTCGCCTCTTTGCTCACCAGCCGTAAATCCGTACGGGTGCATATGCTAAATTACTGTGACAAACAGCGGCATACCAGCCATCGCCATCATGTTGGGTACTGTCGTCATCAAGGGCATGTGCTGGTTCTGGTGTCGATTGGTCAAGAACTCCAGTGTCCAAGCCTTGTGAGCCCCCCGCCCCCCGTCGGTTTTGTGATGAGGATGGGACGACGCCTAACTCTTTCACCAGAGCTTCCGACGCAAGTACCGGTATGTAGCTTCGAGGCAAAGCTGCGCCGTCATCTCTCACATTACCGCATAGACGTTATATTCAACGCTGGCTCAATCGCATTTCCTATCAGTAAGTGTGTTCCGCGCCCAGTGAAATTTTTTTTTCGAAGAACGTGACTTATATTCATCTGGCATGCTAGTCGGATTTTACGCCCGAATCTGGTGGCTCGACGCCCTCGGCGGCCTGTTGCTTTCACTTGTCGTCATCTTCAACTGGTCCCAAACATCGTCTGAACACATCAGACACCTGTCAGGGTTTTCGGCTACTGCCGACCAAAGGAACATTTGTAAGTTCGCATTCATTCATTCTCCTAGGGGTACCTAATGGACCTGTTTTGCTGACGACTTCGTGATAAAAGTGCTTTACTTGACCATGCGGTTTGCCAAGACGATCAAACAAATCCAGGGCTTGCAAGCTTACCATGCCGGCGACAAGTTGAATATAGAGGTAAGCTGAACTGCTGCCCCAAAAACAACCCAGCGGCAACTAACCCGCTCCCAGGTTGACATTGTCCTCGATGCAAGTACTTCGCTCAAAGATAGTCATGATTTGAGGTAAGCCATCTTCCCCTCCTCCCCCTTCGTCTCGGGGTATCCTTCTAATGCGGGAGGATAAAATAGCGAGACTTTGCAATACGTTCTTGAATCGGTGCCCATTGTGGACAGGGCTTTTGTTCACGTAGATTATGCGAGCTCAAATCTCCCCACCCATCTTCAGCAGCAAGCCAGCTAGAAGATGAAAGTCCTACCCACCTGTGCCTCTGTAAGCTGTTGTGTGGTGGAGGAAGGGGAGCCCACTTCCCGAGACCAGGTCTGCCCGGCGCTGTGACCTCTTGTTTATTCGTGGTCACGTCACGGGACGTTACTTGACTCGGCTGCTGTCGCTAAGTTAGACAGAGTCCCTGATCCTATATATTGTTGCTCTCATCTGCTGCCGCTGGCGGTTGTTAGTATCTCCATGGAGGCTGAGTGGAAGGCTTCATCAGGTGATCTACTAGGCTTGGGAAATGCTTGGGAAAAAACGCCCCTCGATTCCTTGACCGTTCAAGGAAAGCTGTCAACCTAGCTGGCCCGACTGCACTGTATAGTAAGAAAGCTTGATGTTGTATTATAGAACTTGTTCGCCATGTGGAGTCACGGTCATCCGCGAGATTCTGAGTTGATGGGTACATGAAATACACAAAAAGTAAATTATCTATGTGAACACCCTAGGATCGGGGTTGGCTTGACTCTAATACTTTTGAATCAATACGGTATGCCATTCGTTAATAGCTGGAATTGATCATAAAGACCTGTGGAATGGCTCGCATAGCTCTTCTTGATCAAATCTTTCATGAACTGTGCAGCTTCACGCTCATTCTTGTCCAAGATAAATCGCTCTTTGAAGTGTTTCACGCTCTCTGGCTTGAAGCAAGGCAGACCGCTGTCCATCATGAGCAGAACGATCTGCGACAGCTTCTCGGCATACTGCCGGGAGGCCAAGAATGCCTTGACGCTCAACTCCTCGAACCACTTGAAGGCTTGGTGGTCGGGACTGCCGCCCATCACGGCCAGCATTTCCGATGTAAGCTTGAAGGGCGCACGTTCAAACTTGATGCCACCAGGGGCAATGTCGAAACAAAAGCCAAAGTCGACGTGCAGGATGTGCCCAGCATCGTCAATCATGATGTTGCCGTTGTGTCGGTCCTTGAATTGGAGGAGGAATGAGATGACCGAGTATGCCGCCATGCTCTTCACGAAGTTGTTCCGAGCCTGCTGGAAGCGAAGTGAATCCTCGTTGCCATACTTGGAGACAAAGTAATCGTAGAGCCCATTAACGGCCTCTCGCCCAAGCATGTCCCGAGAGATCGAGTTGGGTAGGACGTCAATGACACCGCAGCCAGGAGCCGTGGCCGTCACGCAGTAGGGGAAAACGTAGACGTCAAGGCCGACGCTGTGAAATATCCCACGGAATGCGGCGATCATTTGGAGAGCCAGCACATCCTGACGACAATCATCGCCCACCTTGAAGATGGCGGACTGCCAAACTTCAACGGTAGTGTCACGAACCATCTCTTTGTCTCTATTACCGTCCTCGAGCATTGTGTCCTCGTCCTCCTCTTCCACCGCTCTATTTTTCTTGATGCGGAATGTCGCCATGAACGGTGCCTTGGCGTGGCTCTGGAGCGGCTTGCCAGACTTCCGGTCGATGCCGATTACTACACCTTCAGGGTTACTTGGCAAGTAGACACCAATCTCAACTTTGATCTTTCGCAGCTCCTCTTCAATCTTTTGTTTCTTCTCGGGCTTCGATTTTTTTATCAATGGTTTGAGCTTTCCAGAGATGCCTGTGACCTCGTCGAAGAAGGCAAACTCGCGTTCATAGAAATCACGGTCAGCCTCAGAGAAGCTGTCAATCATATGGCCCATGACCTTGTCAAGGGTCGGCTTGATAGCATCAGGCTAATAAACCCTTGTCAGCACTCGACTGCGATCGGGAAAAAGAGTTGACTTGTGAATAGGGGCACTCCTCACAATTAAAGACTCATCATCCTTGTAAGCATTCGCCTTCATGTTCCAGATGATTTGGTGGGCGAACAACTGAGAGAACTGAGCAGTCTCAAGAATGTAGCGCTCCACGTAGCCGAGGGCATCGTATCGAAGTGTCTGCACTATTTGCGGCACATAGAAAAACGTCACATCAACCGAGTGACTCTCCAATGCCCTCATAGCGTACTGGATCAGGTAAGGGTGGTTTCGGTATGCCGGTAAGAAGAACGTCACGGCAGTGATGGGATTGACTGGAGCCCAGAAGAGCAGGTACTAAAATCATAATCAGCAAATGGACCGACAAGGGACATCGGGGCCTACCTTGTGTTCTACGCACCTTGAGCTGAAAGCTGACATCTTCAGGCAGTATACCATTGATGAGTACCGCGAGCGCCTCGGGTTCTGAAGCTGCCTTAGCAGTAAAATTCAGCAGCAACCAACGAACCTCCTTATGAATTCGCGGATACTGAAACCTGCTTATTAAGTGAACAGCCAAAGATGGGTTCTCCGCCCATGCGGTTCGAACCAGCGGGCAAATAGCAGCCTGGGAAAGGTCAGTGATTAACAGACTAACTAGACGTAGGGTATGGGGAGAACAATGGAAATGTAGAGTTGACGTACTTCGAGTGTGGTTTTGCTCGCATGGTGAAACGATAGCTGTGGTCTCAGTGGCTCGTTTAACGGCTGAACCCAGACGGCCAGTCTTGCTTGCTCATTCTCCAAGAGGAATTGAAGGAGTTTCTCTTTAGAAGCAAGAGACTTGATATTGCCGATGGATTGTGCGCCGATGTTGGTTGTTGCCTTCAAGGCCGCCATGACATCCGAAATCAACCGGATCTCTGTCTTGAGCTGGATCATGTTGCTTCCGAATGACCAGCGTGGTGCGGCACTGAACCAACTAAGACCTGCGGATAGTATCGAGTCCTTCAGCCGCCATTGCGCGATAGCACCAATAGTGCTACTCGTCTTGAGGATCCTGAGGCCAAGAAGCACCGTCTGGAACCGGATTTCCCTAGCCATAGGGTGTGGTGTCGAGTGCTTAACAGCCTCGAGAGTTACATCGAGAACACGAAGAAACATGTGGTGAGTATCTGGGTTTCCGAGTCGGGTAGCATTATAATGGCTGCTCAGGAACTGCAAGAGTCGGGTATGGGGCGCCAGCAGATTGTGGACAAGTTGTTTCCGTTTCGCAAGAGCAGCGCTGTCGCTCGGCGCGAATTCCTCCCTGAGGAAGAAAGGGTCGGGGCTCGCGATGGCAGAGCTGAAGAGCCCGAGCCGCTTCTGGACGCTGAATTCCCACTGCTGCGCAATCTCGGCCAAAATTCGTGGCTCCATCCTCGGATTCTCGTTCATCACTCCAAGCCAAAGGGACACGCCAAGCTTGATTGATTGCTTCGTAAACATGGCAAATGGTATGCTGACCAAGTAGTGAACGATAGAGCACTCATCGTCGTCGCTCCGACAAAGCAGAGCGGCAGCGCGGCGCAGGATGTCTCTAACATCCGTAAGCGTGGCCGCTTTTCTACTAAGTATGCGTCTTTCAATGTGCGAGAGCGCTGTCAAGGCATCGGCACTCTCATTGTCAGACGACGGCAAGAACGATGCCCTGCGGTCCAGGCGCATGAAACTCAGCCATTCCAGGCTGTGATCGGGCAATGCCTCCGAGTATCGATATTCTTGACGTGTCGTATACTGTGCCATAAAGTCCGAGGCAGTATTAATGTGACATTCCCCTAGAGTATCGAGGGAAGACAGCCTTTGGTCTGTTGATGGGATGATCGACCCGATCTCAACAGCGAAGGATCTGCCAAGCGACATGTGACCGTATGTGCCCTCATCGTCAAATTCAGACAGATAAGTTTGCAGCAATCCCTTGACATCGGCCGGGGCAATGTCAACGGCACTTGTCAACCAAGCTTTCGCCTTCTCATACAAGCTCTCGAGCGTCTGATGCCTGAACTGGTAATCATCCGAGAGCTCAACCGTGACTTGTCCTCTCGCAGAACTGAATGTAGTCCTAGGCTCGTAGCGGTCCGTCTCTGCTTCTAAGCAGCTAGACCACATCAACGATAGGAGTTCAAGAAGTGCGAACAGCGAGGACCGCTGACATAAAGCCGACGGAATATCCTTCAATATTCGATCAGCGCAGCCAAAGGCGGCCTGCTGGACACGCTCAATACGGTGGCAGCAGCCGCAGAATATCTTGACAAGTTGACTCGCTGCGTACTGCGCGGAGAAAGTGGGACGAGAGGCGCTGAGGGTCTTGATCAAGTACCTATCCATGACTGCGTTCATGATTCCATCCATTGTACGACTTACATCGCCTCGCCGCATACTAGGCTCAAGGAAGTACGACAGTGCCTTGGTGCAGTCACCGGCATCCGCCCGCAGACTTTCCACGAGGTAGGCAGCATGGAGGAATATGACTTTGCGATAGCTGAGACTCCTAATCTCGCTACCTCGAGTTGGGATGAGTTCTGCCAGATGTTTCTTCTGGATTGACTCTCGGTCAGAGCTTTCGCCTCTGCGAAGAATGGGATTGAGCTCGATGTCGCTTTCATCCTGCTCCCCTCGGTTCTCCAAGACCAAGGGCGGGGAGTGGATGGCCATAATCCTCAGTTCATTCATATACTGTTTCCCGCGATCCGTTGACAGAGTGAAGCCATGGACAACAATGTTAAACCATGCGTCACGGAGCATAGAAAGGGTATCGTCGTCGGTGGTGCCGCCAAAGGCAAGTTGGTTGACGGACATGAAAATGGCAAGTGGCTGGATAAGCTGGGCAATCTCGCGAGCCGCAAGCTCTATATCCGATTCCTTGGCGTGGTGAGACTGATGGCTGTATGCGTCTCCTTGCGAAATGATACCATCTAGCAAGTGCTCAAGGTATATGCCGTACAAGGGAGAGTCGCTGCGGATATTGGCCGAGATATGGTTGCGAGCTTTCATGACCTAGACTCCTGTCAGCACATTACATAGAGAATTAACTAAGGGGGGAACGTACTGCGTTCAAAATCCCCTCTTTGCTATCCAACACAGCATCGTGCGCAACTGCAGTGTATCTTTTTAAGAGGTAGCGAAACTCAGACTGGCCGCCGCTGAGAGCCAAGGTCGCAGCCCCAGTTATTATGCGTGCGTCAATTGGGCTGCTGAACTTCACAATCTTTTGGGCGAGCATCGACTGGGCAAGTCCAGTGATCTTCTCGTCTCTGCAAGTGCTCGCAATCTCGCAGATGGCCTGTACAACGTTTCCTTGCACCACCGACGACTCTTCTTCACCCTGTATCTGTAGGGAAATGGAGCTACCAGTCGATTGCCTCCCAAGGTAGACAGGAGCATCTTGAGCGTCATGTCGTGAGTCACCGTTGATTCCATTGGTAGTAGGCTGCTCGTTCCCGGGGCTCAAGACATTCCCAAGCGTGTATAATGTAGTGATGACAGCGTCCTTGGATAGCATCTGCAAGACGAAGGCGAGACACTTGGAGGCCACCATCACGATGCCAGTCTTCGCCCCGCTCTGGACGATAAACCGGGGAAGAAGCCGGCTGACATTAATTGCATATGAAGGTGACACCCTGCAAAGCAACGTAGTAGACTTTAGGACCACCGAAGCTAAATCCTCGTCGGCCATGCTTGCAGGGTCAGCAAGCGTGTCCTCAAGCCAAGCCATCAAGACGTCTCCATCAGCTGCATCCTCATTCAGCGTCGAGGCGTTGAGATAACTAATTAAGGCGCAGCCCTTGACGGCAAAGGCAAGTTTTTGCTTAGCCGGGGAGAGACTATCAAAATCGGCACTCGATTCCAAGTAGTTCATTTGGTCAATGGCAACCGTCGCATAGAGCTCGACAGAGCGGAAGTCTGCTTCTCCGCTCTTGGCAGTGAGAGGCCGGCGCAGGCCAGTGCCAGACATGAGGATGTCGAGGACATGGGAGCTTCGTAGAGCGTCTTCCTCGGCTACCAGGAGTGACGTTGCGGCGACAAGCAGCCACATGAAGCTCCGCTGCAGCAGCATGGCGCCTAGAGGCCGGCCAATATCCTCGTAATGGCGTAGCCATCTTTTCCACTCCTTGACGAAGCGGTCGTGGGAGTGAGAATTGCGAATGGTGGAAAACGCGGCCTCAACAGCAACCAAGAAAGGCTGCGAAAGAAGATCACGGAGGCGTGTTATAAGACCAAGACGGCCGCCGGATCTCCAGAAATCGGCCTGGGCACAAGCAGCATCCAAAAACCCCAGTAAAGCAATTGTGATGGTGGCGGTCCGGATGGCATCCTCCAAAGCTCCCGGGTCGTCGTCGTCGGCACAAGAAACACTCTCGGTGGCGTGAGCACAGACATTGAGGAATGCGGACACGTTGTCGGAAACGGTCTGTTGAACATCTGGGTGGTGGGACCCCAGAGACAGCAAGGCTGCCGTTACATGGTAACTCAAAGACTCGGTCGGGGACGGCTCGATGTTGCGAAAGAAGGGCGAGGGAGCGAATGCTTGGGCGTGGGAGTCCATCAGGTACGGTATTAGATGCCGAACGAGCTTCTGGGCGCTCTGAGCGGTGCGCAGAGCAGGCGCAGCTTTGCAAAGAGCGAGGAGAACTTCATACTCTCGGATACTCTATAGAGAGCGGTCAGCATCAGCCGGGGGCCTACGGTGACGCGGTGGGAGCGTTGCTGCTGGGGAGGGGGTTCTACCATGGGAATGTGCCCCACCTCAGGCTTCGAGGCCGATGGTGTGTGGTAGTCATTGAGGGAAGAGGAAAGGTTTCTAGAATGGCTTGGAGCTGCTTTGCACAGTCGATCAAGGTCTGACTTGTCGAAAGAGACGGTCGGACTCGTGGCGGAAAGAGCAGCAATCCGCTGTAGCGCTCTCTGCCGAATGTCGCGGGCCATGGCGGGTGTCAAGAGGATGATGGATGGCAGGACCTCAACAAGAGCAACGAAGCGGCCTTTTCGCGGTGGTTGTGTCAGGGAGCGAGGTCTGGGCCCTCGAGTTGGATTTAGGTAGGTAGTTGGATTTAGGTAGGTAGGTGAATTGAGGTAGTTAGGATACACACTAAAAAAGAGCCTCAAATTCAAAATCCAAATCGTTGTCGTTGTCCACCGTCGCGACTGCCGCCAACATGCGTTTCGCGGCGCGGTGATGTTTGAAAGTGACAATTATAAAAAGTTGGCTTGGCAGCTCTGACAACTGGCCTTGGCAGAGCATGGCAAGTGCAATTCGCTAGCATATCCTTGGTGCTGGGGTGCTAGGTATGTACTTCGTAGTAGAGGGGGGTTGGTGGGAGAGCTGCTGAGTCATCCAGAGCTTCCAGGCCACAGCTCAAGACGTACTCTCCCAAGGCTGGGGCTGACGTGCCAGAGCTTTGGGGCGGGTGGTTCGCTCAGCTTCCGCCCACCAACAGCCCCTACCTCCATTATCGACTTCTCCAGACCACAACGCCATTCCACACAGAGGAGCGTGACGTTGAGTCGCTTCGGTATCTGCGTCGTTGTCTTCCACAGAATTGACTGTCGAAGAGCTCGTTGCCATCCATCACTTTTGTGACCATGGCCGCCATGTTCAGCCAGAACCCCGTCATGAACGGACCCAACTACTCGTTCAGCGACAGCCCCCGAACCAGCGCACCTGAGGGAGCTCGGGAGCATCGCTTCGACCCGTGCGTCGCCAAACTCTGTCTCAGCGCGTTTGCCTCTTGGTGTGGGTTGCTGACACTCAATTCTAGCTACACCGACAACGGCGGCTCGACGCTTGCCATCGCCGGCGCCGACTTCACAATCCTGGCGGGCGACACGCGCCTTACCGCCGGCTATAGCATCAATTCACGACACCACCCCAAGGTTTTCAAGATCGGTGGCACAACAGCAGACCAGCACGATGCAACCCTCGCCATCTCGGTAGTAGGCTTCGCGGCCGATGGCGAGGCGCTGAAGGAACGTCTCGACGCGATTTGCAAGATGTACCGCTATCGCCATGGAAAGCCGATGAGCGTCAAGGCTTGCGCACAGCGGCTATCGACGATCCTGTACCAGAAGCGCTTCTTCCCGTACTACTCACATGCAATTCTCGGTGGCCTAGACGAGGAGGGCAAGGGCGCTGTCTATTCGTACGATCCCGTTGGCAGCTACGAACGGGAGCAGTGCCGAGCTGGCGGTGCTGCAGCGAGCTTGATAATGCCGTTCTTGGACAATCAGGTCAACTTCAAAAACCAGTACGTGCCAGGCAGCGGGGAAGGACACGCGCTGCAGGAGCGAGAGCGAAACCCGCTGTCACGGAATGAGGTGGAGATCCTTGTCAAGGATGCCTTTGATGGAGCCGTCGAACGTCACATCGAGGTGGGCGATGGTTTGCAGATGATGATCATCACGAAGAATGGCATCGAGGAGGTCTTCCTGCCGCTCAAGAAGGACTAAGTCGACGACGTCAGAAAGCAGGATGCATGTACAGTAGATATTCCCCTCGGACTTGACCCATAGGCCCTGAATCAATCGGCATGGTTCGGCTAAATTCCTCTGCATGTTTGTGATGTTTTAGCACTGTCAATTGGGGACTGACTGGCACGCCTGGTGAGGAGAGGCAGGCCCACGACAACAACAGCGGCGTGTTGGTAATACATAGTATGCACAAGGCATTGTTTCACAAAAGTCCCGGAAAGCAGAGTAGGCCTGGCCGGGGATTTGGGAGCAAGGGCTTGAGTATATATCCGGATGATCGTCCAATATTCAAAATCAGATGACGATCGCGACAAGAATAGGAAAAAGACGTTTTGCTCTCCACTCTTTTTGTCATCATCTTCTCCCACCCTCGTCATGATTCCAGTTCTCTTTCTTGGTCTTTTCCTCTCGTCTCCTAGGCTGGTCGTTCAATCGGTCAAGCCACCCCACAAGTCCAGGATAAGGAGCTCGGAGATTTCCTGAGTAGCTCTTCATTTCTGAGATGACAATAGTGAAATAGGTTTATTGCGAACGAGTTTGTTTGCAGGGGAGACGAGCACAATTTTGTCCACAGATTTCGGAGACGACCCGGAGCAAAACGTCCGGTCAGGTACTATGTACTCTACCCCAGCTCGAAGAAGAAGAAGGAAGGGTACGGTTTTAATACGTAGCATCATACGTACCTAGTGGTCATACTAGCAGGACGCACTATGACGCAAAGTGGAGAGACAGCCCACTAGGGTGGGCAAGCCGGTTTGGTTTCAGGCCTCCACTTTGCACGCAAAATATGCGACCACCACCGTCACTCGATAATGTGGTGCCCTCTTGAGACTTTCAGCTACGCCTGCGCACCAGGTTGAACACCATTGAGCCACCTTCAGACAGACATTGCTCTACTCTACAGTACCTCTACAGTACTACTCTAGAAGTGTCTTCTAGCGTGTTGAGTAGCCTAGCTCGAAAGGCACGCGTCCTCAGACGCTCGACGTCTCGTTGATCACAAATATGTCATCTGCACCGATGAATACCTACCTACATACTAGAGTAGAGCTCTGCTCAAACCCATATCAGTCATGCTGCGCCACCGGCACGAAAATAATTGGCCTTTTGACGCCCGGATTCACTCGGCAAAAGAAGTGACTAGGCAGACCAGCTGCCCACGGCGGGTTCCCCAGGGGTCCTGTCACCCACTGTTACTCTCCCTTGGGCACTCTGCTGGAGTTTGATATGGTCAATGGCGGTGAGGCATAGGATACTCTATTAACGGCAAAGGGTTCACGCCAAAAATACCCGTCTGCTGAGAGCCTGTCGGTTGGACTCAGGAGTTTTCTTGACCATTCCCCTGCCGCACAGCTCGTGTCCGAACATGTCGGGCCCGGAAATGTCGCTCCACCACCGGCACTAGCTGTTCGGTGCTCGTCCGAAACGTCTGGGGCGCTCACCAGCTGGTTCGTTGGGTCTTGCTGCCAGATGTTTGTCTCTGTCAGTGGAGGAGCCGGCTCACGTTTACCTGCTAGTCTTGATGTCATATGTAGACCTCTCGGCGCACTTTGTCCCGGCCATTTGTTCATATACCACGAGCTTCAAAGAGAGACTTGTGAGTGCAAGTTCTGCAGGCAGCGAACACCTTGCCAATCAAGGGCCATTTGTCAGGACGAGCCAGCAGTAGCCGAGACTAGGAGAGAAAGACCGGAGACGAAGGTGACTGCAACAGCGACCTGTCAGTAAATCCATCGGTGGCGAGAGACGAAAGGAGGAAAACAACACCACCCATCGCGAACCAAGGCCGCAACATGACGCCAAGGTTTGCAGCTTGCGAGTTTGGAGTGGCGAAAAGGGCTGCCGATGAGCGCGTATCTTTACCCATTCCATCGGACTCCCTTCTTAGCTCCCATCCCATCTTCCCAACGCCTCACGGGATCAAGGATCTATCGAGTCCACAGCCTCCTCGGCTTCCCCTCATCCACCTTGGTATGGACCAAGTGGGAATTCCCATTCGGTCGACATCGAATTCAGCATGCTGATTCCCTGGCTACACTGCTAACCCCTGCCCGGCCCAGCAAGCACATCTACACGCACATTTCCTCGGAATTTCCCATCCCAAACCACGAGTTTTTTCTTTGCGCCCCTGCCAAACGTGTCCTTCGCCGGCCTTGCCCCCCCACCTGCAGCAGCTTGCTGCCAGTCACTGGGGTGTTCTGCGCATATTATGGACATTGGTCTAACCCAGTACTCTCTCCACGCAGTCGGACCAATCCCACGTGGTGATGACCAGCCTTTGAGGCCGGGCACGACTCTCAGGCCAGTGGTCCAGGCCGGGTCTACTCTAGATGTATACCGAGACACCGCTATTCGTCCTGCATGCTGCTACCTACACCCTTACCTGCCCTCCCTCACATCGATCGCAAAATAGCACGAGTACCGAGCCCTACAAGAAGAGTTTTGGCCACCCGCCCTAGCTGCAGATCCGTGGTTCGTCATATTTCCACTTATTGTCCCGTACCTGACCAAAAAAATATGAGAGGAGACGGAGAGTGGCAAGGAAACCCGGCTTGAGAGACGGCTAGGAAAAAATTCGCCGTCGTGCCTTACTCCATGTCCCCCCCTCCCCCCCAATATCATCCCGCTATATGTACCAGTCTGTCCTGAGCAAGCATGATACTTACCGTGTGTCTAAGGGGATGAGAAGTCGCTCGTTTCTTCGCGTCCGCTTCCGCCACCCGCCGTTCCCGACTGCTCCCCTCTTCAGCGCCGTTTCATAGCTGCAAGTTTCATCCGCCTTCGCCGCGGTTTAGTTCAGTGAGCGGCCCGCTGCTTCACTCGAGCCGGAACCTACACGATAGCTATTACCTGCCTGGCTCGTCGGTCTCATCTACTTTGTATCAGGGGGGTCGTCCCGAGGCGCTGCAGATTGCCCTTGATTCCAGCGGCTCCTTCGCTATCTATCCTAAACGAGCCTGGCCTTGTCTCGTTCGATATCCGTGCTCTATAGGGTTGTCCTGGCCCGTCAAGGACAAATCAAGTGTAATACCCCTGCAATTGGGCTCAATCCTGCCTTGGTATTGGACGCCTAACCATAGCGATTGCCAGGAAGCAGCCTTGGAAAGCACCAGACCCTCTCCCTACTCTCCCTACTCTCCCTACTCTCCCTACATAGACACACTACCCCCCACAGTCCTGTGCCCTCATAATACGGTGTGTGTTCGTGGCCTGGGCTCACGGTTTCCATTGCCAGCCTTTGTTTATACTCTGGTCTCGCGGCACTCTGCGAGGCGCTTTGCCGACTTAGTTGTGGCAGCCCGCTTCTGACGACTGGCGGCGTAGCTAAACAGGGGAACTAAAGGAAGCGAGTATTGAGTGTTCTAAATCCACGAACCTTGCCCAGGCTTGATTAAGAACTACAATATCACTCGGTGCGGCGGGTTATCAACTAATCATATCCAACACCCGGGCGAAGCAATCGGGAGGTCACTAAAGTCCAGATGGGAGATACACCGCTCGAACCTGGCTCTCAAGCAGAGTACCCGAAGCAGGACTCTTCTGCTGGTGGTGCGTTCCACCCATCGTCGGCCGCCTTCTCACCGTCGCTCCATATGCACCAGCATGGCAGCCCTCAGCATGCCTTTGCGTCGCAATTTGATATGACACAGCCTCACGGCCCGTCCCAAGCAGGGCCGTTCGACTTGAACGCCATGGCGAACGCCCTGCCCCAGCCCGCCTACAGGGCCGGTCCGTATGGCCAACATCAGCAGAGATACAACTCAGCAGGGTCCAACACGGCCGCCTCGCAGTATGGGGCCCAGAACACCATGGCTGCGGTTTCGAATCAGCAGTATTACCTCCCGCCACATGCTCCTCAGATGGTACACTTCTATACGACGCCTCTATCTCCCCAGTCACAGCCTAACATGCCCTCGGGACTCGATCTGGGCTATTATCCAAACGCCATGGTTCTCAACCAGCAGGCCCACCCAGGGATACAATATTATTACACGCCCACCATGCATTACACCGGACAAGTATCACATGGCCAGTCGCAGTTCATGCTTGGGCAGTATACAGCACCGAGATCGCAACCATCCGACTCGGGGCTGTTGCCTTCGCAACCTGGCACTATGAAGGCCCACCCAGGTTCTCCAGTAGAGCAAGGTCAGCAAACAAAACCTTGACTTGACGAGAAGCGCGACTTTGGCTAACGCGGTCATAGATTCAAGTGACAGTCGCCGCAACGTTGTTCGTGGGCCACCAAGGAAACCGCGACAGAGTGGTAAGTTTTCTCCCAGCATCCGCCATCTGCCGGAGGCCGTGAACTAAAACAGAACCTACAGGTCATGCCATTTGGATTGGGAACCTCCCCCCACATACGGATTTAATGTGTCTCGTTCAGCATGTTTGTAAGGAGGCTGAAGGACTGGAGTCACTTTTCCTCATTTCTAAGAGCAACTGCGGCTTTGCCAACTTCAAAGATGAGCGGGCCTGTGTCGCCGCTCAACGAAAGCTGCATGACTCGAAGTTTTTGACGGTCAGGTTGGTCAGCCGATTACGGAAGAGCACTGTCGAAGGGCCAGCCGGCGTCACGGCGCCTACAGGGCCGGCAGCGGTATCATTGCCACAGCAGCAGCCTCAACCTCAGCCTCAGCAGCCCTCGGCGGCTTCACCAGAGCCGACTAGCCCCGGCGAGGCTGAATCTGGCGAGAATGGTGCCGCCCTTTCTGTAACAACACCGAGCATTGACGAGGCCGAGGGGGCAAGTTCTATGGTCGATGGTGGACACCAAATGGATAGATTCTTCATTCTCAAGAGCTTGACGGTGAAGGACCTTGAACTGAGTGTTAGAACTAACATTTGGGCAACACAATCTCATAACGAAGAGACTCTGAATGGCGCATTCAGTGTAAGTAAACCAAGCCAGGATCCCCCTTGAGCATAGGGCTGGAATCCTAGACACCTGCCCTTGGGCAAGGTAGTATGCTGACAAATCACGCCACTTCCAACAGAGTGCTGATAACGTCTACCTCGTCTTTTCTGCAAACAAGTCTGGAGAGTATTTCGGTTATGCACGCATGGTCTCTCCGATCAGCAACGATCCAGCCGCTGCCATCGAGCTCGCACCCAAGGCACAGCCATCAGACGACGTCGACTTGCCAAAGGCAACTCCAACGGAAGCGACAGAATTCGCGCCGAAGGGCCGCATCATTGACGATTCAGCCCGCGGAACAATATTTTGGGAGGCAGAGCGCGACGACATGATCGCCGAGGGCTACGATGACGACGGCGAGGGCGGCGGGTCGGTTGGCGGAGACACAGGCAGCGTCAGGAGCGGCCATGAAGGCACAGGCGGAGAGCCCAAGGCTTGGGGCAAGCCGTTCCGGCTTGACTGGCTTTCCACAGCCAGGCTTTCGTTTTACCGGACCAGAGGACTAAGAAATCCATGGAACTCGAACAGGGAGGTCAAGATTGCAAGAGACGGTACCGAACTCGAGCCTTCGGTTGGGAGAAGGCTCATTGGACTGTTCAACCGAGCACAGAGCCCGAATATAGGCCTCGTTCCCGGACTTGTCCCTGGGGGCGTAATGGGAGGAGTGAGGGGAGCATGAAACCCAATGCAGGCCGCGGTCGGTTACCCGCCCATGCGGACGGCCTAGAAGGCCAGCTAGGAAAACGAGTTTGACTACCAGCGTCCATCTTTTAGCTAGCCAACAAATCCACTTTGGATGTGTTGCACGCATTATGTATTGTGTATCTTTGCTCAGACAGATGTCGTCGAACAACAACACGGCTCAGCAGAGAATCGAAAGGATTTGCCCAATTCTCACTACCTAGGTACTGTCAGTACCTACATGCCAACTGCTTTCCCGACCCGCTTCACGTGCGCAGACGACAAGCCCGTGTGAAGTTTATTTTCCCCCTTATTCTCCACCAAGCGTGCAACTCAATCGTCGAACCCCGGGCCTGAATATAGCGAGATCCTGCTCCGATGTGACCAGTAATTAACATAATATCTCATGTACAATACATTTGGACGACCTAACTAGATGTGTAGGCGAGCATCTTCTCGTCAGTCTCGTAACAAAGTGATATCTAAATTGAACTCTTTTTACAAGTGAGTTGACCCAGGTATTAAACATAAATGCTTGAGGTAGGTTACGCTACGCAACGGGGATGTGAGCAGTTCACGGAAAGAGATTCCGTATACGCGTCTCACTCCCTAATTACCCGACACCATGCGTATGGAGTTCAGGAGAAGCGAGACAAATATCCGTAGATCAATGTAGTATAAGCCTGTGACGTCATCGACCATTTTCAGTTAACCCTAACCCTCTTAAGCCATCGCTTTTTGAGAAGCTACCTAGCAAGAGCAGCAATGGGCCCGCCAAAAAACCCAAAACCCCATTATACTAAGTCTCTAGCATGAGAAATGAAGGTTGGTGAAAGCGATTGATTCAAAACCCACTAATGACTTTCTATTCTTTCTTTCTTTATTTTATTATTGGTGATCGTCAACTATAGCTATGTCAGGCAGTGGTGGTGTCGTTGGTTGGAAATCGAATGTTCCAGGCGCTTCCAGAAAGAATAACACCTTTCTTCGTGATTTCCACGCTGCCCTCACCAATGCTGTTCTGCCCCATCAGAAAAGAAACGGGAAGGCTCAAGATGAATTGCGGCATGGACCTACATACACCGAGTAGGTTCAACCCTCTTCTAGAAATTTCCTTCTGACAAGTCCTCATTTCGTCTGGAAGCCTGGAGAAGGAACAATCATTACTTCAAGGTATAAGTTCTCCTCAGCTCGTCCATCAACCTGCTCTTCTACTCTTTTTCACCAGACAGCTTCACACACAAGCCTATCGCAACTCTCTACTGTGCCCCGTGTCTTGGAGATTAACTCTGCTTCAACAGCGACTCTCAACCAATAAAAGAAACTGCAAATATGTCGGCCTTCTTCCCACGCGGCTTCTACAACTCTGGCGCGGACCCGAGCTTCACCCCGCTCTTCCGCCTCCTGGACGGCTTCGACAGCTACAGCCGCCAAACCCAGGATCCCCAGGCGGGCTCGGGTGGTCGTACTCGTCGTCACCAGCACACGCCTACTTTCAACCCCAAGTTCGACATCGGTGAGACCGACAAGGCGTATGAGCTCCACGGCGAGCTCCCCGGCATCGAGCGTGACAACATCCACATCGAGTTTACCGAACCTCAGACCATTGTGATCCGTGGCCGTACCGACCGTACCTACTCGGCCGGCACACCCCCGGTGTCTCTCGAGGCCCCGCAGGTCACTGGCACCATCACCGAAAAGGGTGAGGACCACAACTCTTCTCACAAGGCAACCGTCGAGGACGAGGAGGCCCAGGAAGCCAAGGAGCAAGGCGAGCAGGTCACGATCAAGAGTGCCATCCAGGAGCATAGTCTTAAAGCTCCTTTGGAGAAATACTGGGTTATGGAGCGCTCCATCGGCGAATTCTCTCGCACCTTCAGCTTCCCCAGTCGTGTCGATCAGGACGGGGTGTTTGCCAACCTGGAGAACGGCGTTCTGAGCATCACCGTTCCAAAGGCCAGGAAGCACAAGACTCGCCGCGTCGCCATCAACTAAGAGCCCCTTTTCCCAAGCTCTTCGCATGCGGATTTAGACTCTTCTCAAACCTAACGGCGTAAAAGGTGGTCCGGCGGATACCGGGCAATACCGTGATGTTCCCGCGACGGTGTATGGTTGGAGCATTGCATTTTTAGGGCGGATATTTTGTGACTCGTTCAACATTGATCGAGGGTGGGCTTAAGAGAGGGGGAGAGGAGGATCATAAGCGCGGTTTTGACCACGAAGTAAAAACCTTGGAAGTCATTCCCTTCCCTTTAAAACTTAGCAATAATACAAAGAGCTATTTATCTCACATAGTGTTTCTACTGATGAACTTCCTTAAAGGTGATTAAAATGCCGGGCTTGTTTCTGATTGTCTCTTGAGTGAGACTGACAAATGTTCATTGTGTTCAGTGCAAGGCCAAAATGGCCGGTGTCCAACTTGAGGACGGGTGTTGGGCAAGAAGGGGTTTGAATGAAATCCCGCCAACCAAGAATACCTGCTCATTCTCTTTGCTGACGACCCCATTCGCTTGCTGTGTAACCCATTTTACTACCTATTGGTTCGATTACCCCATCCAGCTCTCCAACTAGCCGAGGCCGTAAATCTTATCACATTCTTATTCATCGTCACAACATCATACATTCGGTTCGGTTAAGTTGGTGACCACTTGTGCGGTGAAGTCTTATTTTTTTAGATCTTCAAACTCCCACAAGCAGCGTCCGAGGGCTTCAAAAATGCAGGCGCGCACGACGCCCACAGGCCATCCATCCTATTCTCCCGAGGCGGTCGATTCCCTGCTTGAGCACTCGAATATCGCCGATGCACCGAATGCTCATGTGGTTGAGATAGCGTCGGGGACAGGAAAATTCACCGAACTTCTCGCAAAACGCCATGAGAGCTTTGACATTGTGGCTGCCGAGCCCCATGGCGGCATGAGGTCACGATTGGTAGGCAAGGGCCTGAGGGGTCTAACCATCGTGGACGGCCATGCAGCTCGATGCCTGTGGGCGACGAGTGGGGAGGCGCGTGCATTGCTACACAATCTTTCCGTTGGTGAGAGCTGCTCCCTTGCTTTTTGTTTTCTCTCTTGGCCAAGCCCCAAGAGTTAGGGAACCTCTATCTCATGCCACGCACACACTCAAACACGCAAAAAAACAGTTTTGTCACCAAGGATACCCTCAAGGAAATCCACCGCGTGCTGAAGCCAGGCGCCGTCTTGGGCATGATGTGGAATATCGAGGACTGTAAGTGTGGCCCTACCCCCCTTCTCTAGTATCCTTTCATGTAGCCCAAGGGAAGTTAACATGTCTACAAGACAATAAGCCTCGGGAATGGGCGTCGACAACAGAGTGGGAACAAAGGTTGAACGATTGGATATGGTCAATTTCAACAGACGGCCACCCTCGGTTCCGCGACGGTATGTGGCAAAAGGTTTTTGAGGGGCAACTCAAGAGCAACCCACTACAAGTCCTGAGAGATAGCTTGACCGACAGCTTCCCCAGGTTCTCGCTCCCGCTGGGCGAAGAGAGGGTGAAATGGACGGTCTGGCTTTCGGAAGACGCACTGTGGAACCGTATCAATACGCTGAGCCAAGTAGCCATTCTTGAAGGGGAGAGCAAATGCAGCCGTTGAGACGTTCAAGGAGGCCCTCCGATCGGGTGATGTGGAGCGTAACGAGAATGACGAGATTGCGCTTCACTGCATTAGGTTCTTTGCTTGGACGAACCGAATATAGAAATAAACTATGCTGTGGGTATAGTGCTATGGTCCGGGGAGCCTCATTTATGTGAAATATTTGCCCGAGTTTTTAGTTTCTAGAGACTGTGATCCACCTGCTTTGCTCTACCCACCAGGCACGAGAGACATCAAGCCTCAAACTCTTCGTGGCTTGCCACTTCACGCAGCCAAGTCGTCGACTCTGATGAACACAAACACAAACACCCCCATTTGCTTTTCAATGATGCATTCTTCCGGCTAGGGCAAAAGCCGGGTTGGCTTGTTGGATCCTCTGCCTATAACCCAGGGCCCATCAATCGGCGGAGATATACATGACTGCACAAACGGGTCAGAGCTGTGAGCAGACAGGAGAGACAACAGTGAAAGAAAGGGAGCAAGAAAATAAACCAGACCGTTGTTGCCTCTAACAAAGGCATCGCCGTAGTTTCGCCGCTTGACGCCATTGACATACTCGTCCGTCTTCTCGAGAGCAATATTCATGTATCCATCCACTGATTGCAGCTCGCCTAAGAAGATGGAAGAATGTCGGTCAGCCCGGCGCGCAAATGCAAGGCCAACTGCCAACTCTCCGGATATTACTCACCCTTGTAGACGACGCCCGAGTTGAGCTTGACCGTAACGGGGTTTCCAATGATTTCGCTGAGAAATCCGGATGGATCCTTGCCCTCACCCTGAGAAAGTGCGCCGTTCTCCATTCTTATGTAACGATGGGGGGTCGTGGGTGGGAGGAGGTGGTTTCTCGACGATCGAACGAAGGACAGGCGGCCAAGGGTTGGTTGTCGCAGTCAGAAGGGCTGGGGTCGCTCAGGTGGGTTACCTACTTATCATAGTCTCAGAGCTCAGACCTAATGCAGCACCTGTATCCCCCCCTACAACCCCCCAGCCCCACCAACTAATTACAACTCCCAAAAATATCTGTAATATTAAATGTAATTTATAATTAAATATTTGATTTATATTAATTTTAATTATAATTTATGAAGAGAATAATATTTTATATTATATTTAAAATAGTTTATTTTCTAATATTATATTTTATATTATTAATTTAAGAGTTAATAAGAAATAATTAACCTTTTAGGGTCATTTATACAGAATTCTACTATTAACTCATTAATTCTAATCTTATGCAATGACTACTTATACTATATACTTTTACTTTATTCTAAACCTAACTTTAGCTTTATAAAAAACCTTAATTTAAATATAATACTTAAAAATATTAACATTTATCTATATATACCTAGCCCTAGCCTTTAACTTTAATAAAACTTAAACTTTGAAATAACTCTTTTATTACCATAAAATATAATAAAAGTAAATAGATACTTCATTTATTGTAATATATCTATTTTCACCTTTTTATAGCTATTTGAATTATTTATTCTATTAACACTTTTATAATAAATAACTTAATATTATCCTTTTAATTATTATATATTAATAAATTTTATTTTAACTAATTATTAATTATAATAAAATAAAAAACATATAAAATATTAGTTTATAATAATAAAAGAATAATTATATATAAAGTTAAACTTACTTTTTTAAAAAAAATTTTAAAATACTAAATAACTTATTTAGTAAAATCTAAGAATATTAAACTTTTTGTTACGGCACTAAGATGTACAAGCGAGTGGTAGGCGATGCCAAGGTAGGTAGGGGTGTTAATGCAATATATTTAACTACGTAAACAGAGTCTTCAATAACTTTTCCTCTCTTTGTCTAATAATACATCTATTTACCCAGACCTAAGGTCGGCATCATGATACTTTTGATTAAAAAAAGAATAAAAGAAAATTAAATAAATTAGATAGAAAAAGAAGTTTAATAAAAAAATTAAATTTAAATATTTTATTTATAAAAAGTTATTAAAAAAGATAAAAGTTTTAAAAATTCCCTAATTTATAAATAATATAAAATAGTTAGGTAAATTTTAGCTTTAAATATATAAAGTTTTAAATATTATAAAAGTTTTATTAAAGCTTAAAAAAAATTTAAAAAAAAGTATATAATTAAAAGTGCTAATTATATTACAATTAAAAAATAAAAAATAAAAATCTTAAGCTTTTAGAAATTATAAAGATTTATTCTAAAACTTATATTTCTTTATAAAGGAAAGGATATTATATAATTAAGTAATTATTAAAAGCTTTATATTTTTAATTATATAGAAAGCCTAAAAAATAAGAAAGATTTTAGCTTCTTTAAATTATTTAGACATTTTGCTATTATAAAGTTATTGCGTAAAATAAATTAGAGGTTACAATATAGTTGGAAAAGTAATAGTTAGGTAAGAATAATAGTTAAATAGTAAACTATATTATTTAATAATAATAAATTTAATAATAAATTTTTTAATTAAAGCTCAAATCTAATACTAGCGTCCTTTTTAGGGGCTATAATTGGTTATTGGGGTGGGTCCGGGAGGGGGGGGGAGGGGGGGGGGTTTCTAAAGGCGCTGCATTAGGTCTAGGCTCTGAGAGTATGTAGATAGCAACTTACAGAAGCAACCCACCTACCCTGGCGCTTGCGTGACTGTCTCTGAAGCCTGTCTGCTCCCGCCAACGCACTTTTCTCTCAGCCACCCTCTCAATGCTCCTCCAACGCCCTGCCATCCAACTCGCCATTTAAAGTTGAACGTAGCACATGACAAACTTTGTGTTTGACATGCCTAACAACTTGTTTGTCGGGTGCTAGAGTAGTTAAACAGCACAAGCTCGGACAGTCAGTCACAGCTCTCCTTTACGGGTTACTCGCAACATCATAATCCTTGCTGGCCCTTTCCTTTTCTTGCCTCGCGTGTGGATACCGACTATCCATATCTGTTCTGATACCACTGAGCGACCTGGCCTGGTGAGTCCGTCGAGAGAACAGCTTATTCCTCCCCACACTAACACGTGTGGCGTTTACAGCATCTTAGGTTACAACGAGTCTGCCTGCAACTGTGTTCAAGAAAAACCCTATCTTGATCATGGGAGGCTCGGCGTTTGCTCGCTTGGGCAGCCTGGCCCCATTAATTTCGCGGATGACGCCCGCCGTTTACCAGGAAGTGAGAGCATCCTGTCATGCTGTTCTGCAGCAGCTCTTTGTCTACGTGGCAACCCCCATCGAGGGTGCTGGCAAGGAAAGCTACGGAGACCTTGATGTCCTTGTGGCCGTTGAGAGGCGCATAGCCTTCCCCACGTCACCTAGTAATGGGACCAAAACACCCCCAAACAAATTGTTGGAGATCATCAAGGAGGCTTTACATGCCCAACACATCATTATTATGGGCACGTCAGCAAACTTTGCCATTCCCCATCCCTCCAGTCCAGCCGATGACTCCCAGGGACAGGATACAAGCCTGCGACACGTCCAGGTTGACGTGCGCATATGCAGAGATCTGGACGATTTGTCCTGGGTATGTATGATGCTTGCCTTCATGTGGCAGCTGGACTCTTTTGCGACGTCCCGACCTATGTCATTCCCGACTATGCGAAACGAACTCACTAACCAGGCGAACTGAATAGATGCTCTTCAAGCATGCCCATGGCGATATATGGAACATCATCGGAAGCGCTATCCGGCCCTTTGGCCTGACTGTTGACGAAGATGCCCTATGGTTGCGAATACCTGAAATCGAGGAATTCAACCGCAAGTTGTCCAAAATCAAGCTGACTGACGACCCTGTGGAAATCCTTCACTTTCTTGGAATGGCAGTTGAAGGTTTCTGGACTGAGCCGTTTGCTTCAGCCCATGCCTTGTTCGACTACACTGCTACTTGCCGCCTTTTTTGGGTGCGGGAGGCGCCACCATTATTAAACGAGAGCGAGGGCGATAAAACTGGGAGCTCGTCCGGAGTCACTGGCGGATCCGCGGGCCGGGGGAAGCTCAAGCACAACGACCGCCGGCGAATGAACGTGCGCCCCATCTTTGCTGAGTGGATCAATAAATATGTACCCAAACTCCAGGCCGAAGGGCGGTTTGCTCCCAAGGGCGTGGAGAGAAACGTCGCTTACGTTCGAGCGATGGTCCGGGATGAGGCATTTGCCCGCTTTTTTGTCGAGGAAGAGTATAACCAGCGGCTGAGAGACTTCCAGTTGAAGAAAGACGCCGAGTTTATTAAGCGCTTTGTTAAACTTCTAGTCCCCGATGGTCTGGAGAAGTCCTATAGAAGGTGCCTGCTTTCTGCCCTGAGGGAAATTGTATTGGAAGACAACAAGGATTTCGGTATCTCCCCTTCAGCTCCTCTCAAAGGCGACAATGGATTCTACGACACAACGGCTACGCAGACCTTCGTCATAGATAATTGGAAAGAAGTGGGCCGGGTTGCATGGTCCAAGCAGAAAGAATGGATACTAAAGAACAAAAGGACGAAGGGGGTAATGGTTTACGCCCAGGAGGGACCAGATGCACAAGGGCATGGAAGTGTTAATACCTAGCTATAATGCTAACTTGGGCTCCGGGGAAACCCGCGTCTTGTTAATAACGAGCAATTCTCGACCAGATTCCATGTACATATGCAAGGCTGCTTCCATTTAAGCTTGAAGACGATTGACAATCACCATCCCAAGACCGCGGTCTTGATGCCTTTGTCGAGTAAAGGCCCTGTCTCTCGCCCACCAGATCCCACAAATCCACCAAAACGCTTGCAAAACGCGGTTCAGACGTTAAGACAATCAACTCCTTGGCCCATGCATAGACCTTGCTTCAATAACCGCGTCCTCATGGCCGCCTAATTTTCTCATCCCCAGCCATACTCTCATCATTGCCTACATCATACCCCATTTCTCTCAAGGATTCAGCCCTCTCTCTATCGAGTCTCGTGGCTTCCCATGCGTCGAATTTTGCCTTGTCCTCTGGTCGCTCAACAAAAGGTTTTGTGAATCCTTTCTTAACTAACCGCCTCCGATGCTGGTGTTTCTGATCCCAGGTATAGCGACTCGTATCGATGTTGGTTATGTCGGTGCCGGTGGCAACATCCCAGATGTCAGCTACCCAGTCAGCCATGCCAGGCCCAAAGCGGTGGGCGAAAGATCTGCCCTGCCCGCCGGTAGTCCACTGGTCAAGCTTAACGGGGATGGAATATCCCCAAAGAGGATCATCCGGAGACCAGTCACAAGGCTTGTTTGGGTAGCAGTATAGAGGCTTGCAGTACAAGAAGCAAACCGAAGTTTCGGCAACGTACCACAGCGACAGGAGGAATAGAACGAGACCAAAGAGGGTAAATTTGAATCTCGGCTGTCGATGCCAAAGGCGAGGGAGCGGCAAGTGGATATAGGTCAGTAATGTGTCTCGATTTGGCGGCCGATCACGGCAAACAGAGCAAAAGCTCCCGTTCTTGGCATGGGGAGGATCATGCAGGTGGTCATGGTTGTCCTTGGTGTCCTTAGTGCTGACGTGCGGGAAACTGGCCTCAAGGCGCTCAATTCCCTGCTTTGCAGTCCGGATGCCCAGAAGGCCATCTTTGAGGGATTTGTTCATTCTGTTGAACACCGCAAGCTCTCTTTCCCTCTCCGACAGGTGTTCGACCATAGGCGGCTCGTCGTGGGCATCGAGCAAATCGGTAAAGTCATCTAGGGTTGAGTCCTCAAAATGATTGGTTCGCTGGATCTCCATTAAGTCATCCTTGACGGTAGGGGGGCTCGTCGAGTTGACCAGGGGAGACCGCCCTCGCGGCAACGATCTAGCGCGCCGATGAGCAGACAGCGATGATGACCGGCCGGGAACCTTTTCGCCTCGAGCGGAAAGTGTTTGCCTCGGCCTCCGTTGTGAGACGTTGATATGCCTGCCTCGGGCTAGTAGACTCGAGCCTCTTACATCGACATTGCGTCCGTCACCCTGTAGTTGCGATCCTGACCCTGCTTCCTTCCGCCCAGTAACTGGATTGGTTGGAGAGCTTTTGGGCACCTCAATCTTGGTTGTTGCGGGTGTTTCAACAAAGGCGCCTGTGATGCGGGGAGTTGGCTGTGTTGAGAGGTCGGGCTTGACAGGTCTGGGAGTTTCGTTGGCATCGTCCTCATCGTCTTCATCTCCGAGCCCCGGGGACGGCGCTCGCAGCGAGCCCTTTTCAGATTGGTTATCCATTGGTGCAAAGAGCTTCATTTCCCCTTCTATGCGTTCCGTCGGGTCGGACTCGGAGTGGGCAAAGTTTGATCGTTTGTCGGAGCCCGAGCTTACCGACGAGTCTCTTCGGATCCTCGCAAACCCTACAGTCAGTTTGGCGTCGCTCTTAGCGCCGTCGACTTTCTTCTGCCTGGCGGTTCCTGTCGCGTCTCTGTCGCGGGCTGTGGTGAGGGGACCCGTGTCGTCCTGGAGCAGATCGGGAGCAGGGCTAGTGTTTGTCGCGAGCGCGAGTCGTCGCAGGAGATCGCGTGAATCATGCCGTGCCTGCGAGCTACCTCGACTAGACTTTGAGCCTTCACTGCTATCTCGATTGGTGTCTTCCTCTGTCTTCCTGAGTTGGGAGCCGCCGTCTTTAGAATGAGCCTTGGGGCCGGCGACTTCGCTTGCCGGTCTTTTTAGCCGCTCCTCCGGGATAATCCTCCCTTCCCTCTCCTGTCTGAGATCTCCGTCACCCACGTAAGAAAAACTCCGTAGTGGTTCCTTGCTCGAATTTCGCACAAGATCTGGTGACGATGATCGGGATGAATACCCGGCATTCCGCTCCCGAATCTCATCGAGCCTAGCAGTAGCGAGAGCTCTCCTAGATAAACTCTCAATCTCGCGGGCTCTGAGGTCGTCAATCTTGGTGTTTGTTCGCCCGATTTGGCGACTGTTGAGGAGCCTATCGTCGCTGTCTGTCTTCATAGCCTGAGTGCCATGGCGGTTCCCATCAGGATCTGGAGGTTCTGAGGGCTCTGGGAGCTCTGGGGGCTCGTCTGGGAAGCTCGAGGCTGATTCGATTTCAAGGGTGTGGATATCCTCGATCCGAGTATTTCGGGGCTGGATTTTGGGAGAATTGGAGAAGCGCTCGTCGATCTCGGCCTCCAAGGCCTTCAAGTCCTCAATTTTCGTGTTGCTTCGCCTGGTGCTTACGGGAGGGCTATTGGAGACCTGGAGATCGCCTGCCGTAAAATCCGTGTCCGCCTGCCAAGCAAAGCTCCTCTCTGGAGATCGATGGGCAAGTGGAACGGCGACGGGCCTCGGAGGCGAACCTGTGTCCAACTGGAAGGAGTCACCAACAGGAGGTTTGGTTGTTCGTTCCTGGTTTGCGGGTACCTGTATCGGCGATGGGTTGCTGGGCTCGCGTTTTCTCCCCGATCCCCGACGTGAAAGCCAACCGTTATTTGGTGTGGTCTTGGTGGCTTGAGAGGGCGAGTTGCCATCGAAACTGTTCCGGCCCGAATTCCCCCCGGGTTCTTTCCCCATCCCAGTGGTTTTCATCCCCAGCCTCGTCTTGGAGGGGAAGAGGGCACGCTGAACAGATCCTTCTGAACTCGCCCGGCCGAGCGAGTGCAGGCGTAATTTGTTGTCGAAGTCGCTATCTGAAGCATCGCTCCGCCCCGATCGGGGCCCGAGACTATCCACGGAGCCGACCGTGTCGTTACGCTTAGGTTCTGTGGACTTTGAAGTTCGTCTCCTCCGCTGTTGAGAATCGGGGGTCGGAGCTTGGGTGCGACGTTTCAGTGGCGTCCGGTCACTCGGGTCGCGCCCAGAGCGCCACGACCTAGGAGCAGGACTCGGCGAGCCCTGGGCAGCGGCCTGCTCCTCGTCTTCTGCCATCTTGTATGCCTCCAAAAGGGTGAAAGGGCGGCGGGAGTGGGAGGATTGCTGAGGCGGGGGACATGGTATTCTCGTGGGATTTGCGGACGTCGCCTTGGAGTCTGACGAAGCGCCGCCAGAAGAGGTAGGTCGCGGGAGATCCGAGTCCTCGCCCTCGCCATCACCACCACCGTCGCCTGATGTAGCTTGTGAGAACAGACTCTTTCTCCGTGACGCGCTGTTGATGACCAGCGGAGCGGTGAAACGGGTGCTTCCCTTCGTCGCTTTCTCTTGGCCGCGACGCTCCATGGTATCTGTATGTGACTCCCCCTCCTGCTACGCCTCAGATGAAGTGACCAGCACGCAGACGAGGTCAAGAGGTGAGGGAAGGAGCATCTGGAGTTCGCGCCGTGTTGCAGTTATATATCGCGGAGGAAGGAGAGGAGGCGTTGATCGATGTAAATGAACTATCGGTAATAAGGTATAACTGCATCACTGAGAGAGCGGGAATAGGCGTTGGGGATTTCGATTTGGTGACAATGCGCTGCGCTGTTCATGTTGTTGCGAACGATAATGGCAACCCAAACAGAAGAATAAAGCCAGGGCAGGTCGCGACTTATGAATGATTGCGCCGAATCAAATAACAGCACAATGAAGAGCAAGGCACGCCAGCTTCGCAGGCGTTCGGACCAGCCAAACACGGCCAACGGCGCCCAACCATAGCTGCGACACTAGCGCAAGGTACCTGAGAAGAAACAGAGACCATATCCACTCTAAAAACCCAAAATCTGCTCCTTGTCATTCCTCCAACTTTTTGCCTTTCTGAGAACAATGAGATCTACTCAAGGAGGTGTCGCGGATTCCGATTTGCGAAGAGCGGTTTTGTATTTTTTGAGTGGATACGGTACCTTACTTCCTCAAAGCGGAGGGCGTTGCGGTGCGTTTGGTAGTCTCAGAGCTCAAACCTAATGCAGCGCCTTCGTACCCCCCCCAAGCGGTTGACAAAATAATCGGGACTGCAAACGCCACTGCAAGTGGCCTGTGGCCAGCCACTAACAACCACTAACAAAACTCCAGCCATTACTTCAATTCTACAGCATTCAGCTCACGCTACTACCATACATTACCACACACACTGCCATACCTCCACACTTGTTACAGCACTGTAAACTGCAAGTAACCTACCAGCGTTATCATAGTAATTAAAAGCTTAAATAAAGATTATTTAACTTTATAGATAAAGTTCTTAGTAATCTTCCTCTTTTTATTTAATAATATATTTATTTACTTAAACTGAAGGTTAGTATTATAATAGTTTATTGAATCTTCTCCTTTTTCTAAAGAAGCTATTTTTACATTTACTTATGTAAAACCCTTTATCTTATATCTTTAATATACTACTAATATAAAGCCAACTACCCCCTACTAAGAACTTAGTTCTTCTTTATAACTTATTATATAAATTATTACTTATATATAAGCTTTCTTAAATGTAACTTAATTCTCCTATTAATATATATTACCTATTATAACTTAAAAATAGCTATATTTTACTTTAATAATACTAATAAAATACTTATTAATACTTTCCTTCCCTCTTTACTTCTAAATACTAAATTATCCCATTTAAATACTATTATTAATATTATGCTTAAAAAGGTTATAATAATTAATAATTTAATAAAAATATTAAAGTATAATTATGATTAACTTTTAAAGCTATTAATATTAATTAAACAATTAAATATATATTTAAAAAAATTTATAAAAAAGTTAAAATTTAATTTTAATTATTTATAATATAAAGTAATAGCTATATATTATAAATTAATTAAATTTTTAAGTTTTTAAAAGATATATATAAAAATTAAAAAGTACTAAAGTAATAATATAATAGTATTTTAATAAAATATTAAATATATAATAGTACCTTCATAGTAGAAATTATATAATATTTAAATAAAATTAATACTTTTATAACTAATTTAATATTAAAAAAAACTTAATATTATACTATTTAAAGTAAACTTTATATAAAATAAGCTTATATTAGTATTATAGTACCAAGATATAAACATAAGTAGTAAGTGATGTTAAGGTAGGGAAGGGTATTAATATGATGTATTTAACTACTTTAACAAAATCTTAAATAATTTTCCCTTTTTTTGTTTAATAATATATTTATTTACCTAAACTTAAGGTTGGTATTATAATAATTTATTAAACTTTTTATTTTTATTTTTTAAAAGAAGTTATTTTTATATTTCCTTATATAAAACCCCTCTTCCTATATCTCCAATATACTACTAATATAAAGCCAACTACTATTATTAAGAACTTAGTTCTTCTTTATAACATATAATATAACCTATTACCTATATATAAGTTTTTTCTAAATATCACCTAATTCCCCCTTTAATATATATTACTTATAATAACTTAAAAGTAACTATATCCTACTTTAATAATATTAACAAAATACTTATTAATACCTCCTTTCCCTCTTTATTTTCAAATATTAAACTATCCCATTTAAATACTATTACTAACATTATTTTTAAAAAATTCTTAATAGTTAACAATTTTATAAAAATATTAAAATATAATTATAATTAGTTTTTAAAAACTATTAATATTAATTAAATAATTAAATATATATTTAAAACTTTTTATAAAGAAGTTAAAATCTAATTTTAATTATTTATAATTGTTAAAATATGCCTATATTAATGCTCTATAAAACTTATTATAAGCTATTACAGCTAGAAGATACCTACTTATAGCAACAGCTTTATACAGAGCTTATAGCAGCAATGGTGAGTGCTAACGTATAGTGGTGAGTTTATAACTTAAAAAGTGCTAGAAGATGCTGAAAGGTACTAGAATGTACTAGAATACACTAGAAGCCTCTGGAAAGATCTAATTACAGAGCTTTACTTACTAATCTACAGTATATTTATTAACATTACGTAAGCATTACGTAAGCAGATAGAAGGTTTTAAAATGTAATAAAGGCTTATATAAAGGTACTTATCTTTTTTAAACAGTATTGCCTTTTCCTTTTTATAAGTAATTATACAAGTAATAATATAATTATTATAATATATAATTTACTTTGCTTAACCTCCTTATTTTATAGTACATAGTTTACTATAATAACCTTTTAATACAATGCATAATCATTATAATTTAATTGTATTCACTTCCCTTAATACCTTATTAAGCTTTACTATTATACTAAAATATAAGCTCTTTAAGCCTACCTTCTACCCCTTATTATAGTTAAATTAGTTACTATTGTTAAAGTATAGCTATGCTAAGGCCCTATAGTAGCTCCTTATATAGGGCACTGACCTGCCAGGAATCTACTAAAGGATAAGGGTAGTAGTTGCTCTGATAACAGACCCCCTGAGTGCAGGTAAGTCAGCTACTACAGTAGTGTGTAAGGCTATTCCCAAATTGTCAACAAGCCTCCACAATACTTTCTCGAACTGACAACAGGTCCAAGGACACGTAATCTAAGGCACATAGAAGACCGTAGAATACTGGGCTCACCTGGACCTCTGGAACTTACTAGAATGCCTTTATAGATTTATATTAAGGTCTGTCCATTCCTGTAGTTAGATCTCTCTTTTCCTTTTCTTTAAGCAAGAGAACTGCAAGCATATTAGTCGCTACAGTTAGTTACCACTCCTTTATATTGTTCTTTCATTATAATACAACTCCTCTTAGTCCTTCATAGTGCCTACAGTTAGCCGTAAAACCCTCAACGATCAGAACAGCTCCTATAGTCTTAGTAAAATGGATTATAGGGCCCAGTTCTTTACAGTTTTGGTGCAGGTATAACTCCAGAAAGTTCCCGTCAAGTTGTTAGTCTTCTTGCTTCCTTTAGTAGCCCATTTAGCCTACTATTATACGCAAGGCCACATGTCACAACCCAGAGTCATGACCTGCACAAAGCAGGTGCTAGGGTTAGGGTTGGGTATAAGGGTATGCTCACAAAGCGCACAACAGCAGATAGAGTAATAAAGGTCATATAGTTATAACTAATATAATTGCTAAGAGATACTTTAATAACTGCCGAAGTGTCCTAAAAACCCTTCAACTTACTTGCTTATATAAAAATGCTTTCTCACGTCCTGCCGTCCCGAGTACTAGAACTGCAAGAGTAGCCCCCCTAATCCCGTCCCATGGGATACTAGGACTAAGCTAACTAGTTAATGCCCTACCTTATTCTATTCATTCTATAGTCCCAATATATAGGACTCTAGGACGACCCTAATTGGTCCGCCTGCCCAAGAAAGTCCTATTGGTCCTACCTAGGAGGCTGCTTAAGACCGCACTCTATTGCCAATTAGAACTATAATATAATACCCCTCCTCCAAAAGCTTTATTCCAAACGCTTAGTGCTTATATTCCTAATTAAAAATATACTAGCGCAAAACTTTCCCTACTTAATAAGTCTTCCCTTTATATAAGCTTTATATACTTTTAATAATAAACTACGCAAAGAAAACTTGTAATTAGCGCTTTACATATTAATTGCTTTCGAAAAACCATTTTGCTATATACATTTAAGCTTACGGAATCCTTATACTTATATCCTATTCTAACTATTTTTATAAAAAGCAAGTATACCTTTTTTTTAATAACTTATTATAGTGTAACAAGTATATAATCCGTAAAACTTCTTATAACACTTTAAGCCTTAGGTTTTTTTATTCGTTCCCTTCTATTCTATATACTTACAATTTATTTTAACTTTTAACTTTTTTAATTTTTAAAAACATTAAGAAAGAGAAGACTTTTAAAGTTAAGGAAAATAAGTTTATAAATTGTTTAATATTTATTTATTATTAATAATAAATTTTTCGTTTTTAAAAAAAATAACTTTTTTAGTATAATATTTAAATAGTAAGCAATAAAAGTAACTTTATATTTAAAAACCCTTTTTTTAGCAAGTTCTTATTAATTTATAAGAACGTAAAAGCTTTTACCTTTATTTTATTTAACTAGTTTTTATTTAGCTTTTAATTGCTAGTTAATTTAGGTTTTTTGAGTAGAATTATTAAAATTTTTTTAAATAATTTATTAAATATTTAGCTAATTCTTATAAGTTTTTTTTATATTTGCAATTTAGCTATTTAATTAAATACTAAACTTTTTTTCTTATTTTTTATAAATTTAATACCTTTTTAATATTATACTTTTTTTTAATTAGCTTAATTTCTATAAAAGTATCTAATTATGCATTTTATAGTGCTAATTTTAAAAAAAAAATGTAAAATACGTTTAATTATAGCTTTATTAATTTTAATAGCTTTAATATATAGTTTAAAATAATAATTTTTTGCTTTACTTTAAATAATTTTAGTTTTTTAAAGTTAAATTTTTTGCTTAGTTATTTTATTTTAAAAAAAATTCATATAAAATAAACCTTATTTTCCTTTTTAAAAGTTACTCCTTTTAACCTTTTTATATTATAATATTGCTTTATTTTTGCTTATATAAAAATTAGCTTATCCTTAAGCATATTATAAAGTAAATGCAATTTATTTATTTATATTACTATTTATAATATTATATTTTGCAATTTTTACTATATTTTAACTTTAAAGTTATAATTTGCAAAAAACAGTAAAACTTTTATAGTTTTTATTTTAAAACTATTATAAACAAATTGTATTATTAATAATTATTTAACTTAATTATTTTACTTTTTATTAATAAATGTTTTTAAATAAGCTTTAATAATTTAATTTATTTGTTTAATTTATTCGTTTATTTGCAAATAGTAAGTAATAAAAAGTTTATAATTAACTCCCATTTATTTAATAAATACTTATTAAAACTTTAATATAAACATTATTTTTTTATTTATAATAATCTCGTTTAGCTAAATATAATTAACTATTACTATTTGTATAAATACGTAAGTTAATTATTTAAATAATATACTTTTATAATATAAAAGAAAATATATATACTTTATAAATCTATTAACAATTATAAATATACTATTATATTTAACTTTTAACGTTAAATCTTTAAATAATAGTAATTTAATTACTTTATTTATTATTACAAATCCTTATATTCATTTAGCTATTAAAAAAAGTTTTAAAAGCTTATAAAGTTTATAACGTAATAATTTTATTTTTTAACAAATTCTATATATAGCAATTATTTAAATAACTACTTGCTTAACTCTAAATATACTAAATTGCTTTCTAACTTTAGCTATTATTTATATAACCTTTTAATATTTTCTTATTAGTAAATTATAGACTTCCTAAACTAATTCATCCTATAACAATTCTAATACCTAAAACTTCCTATTTTAAAAAATTATTTTATCTTTTTTAAAATTGCCTTATTTATATAATTTAGCTTTTTATTAAACTATAATAATCTTTTTTTTTATTATTTAAAAAGCTTTATACGTATTATTAGGTTAATATTAAAGTATTTTTTAATAAAGTATTCCAAAGTATTATTTAGTTTTGCTTTAAATAAGGCTATAAATTAGAAGTTTTTTTATTTTTTTTAGTCCGCCCTTTTACTTAAAACGTCTACTCTTGTATTTTCTAAGCTCTTAATATAGTTAATTTTAAAGTTAAACTATAATAAAAACTTTACCTATTTTATTTATTGGAGGTTTAAATCTCTAAATGTTGCAAAGTGTATAAAATTCTTATAGTTAGTATATACTTATATTAAATATATAGTACTATTTAGCTACAACTTCCATTCCTTAAAAGCCCAAATAATCGCCATTAATTCCTTATTATAAATAGGATATTTAAATTCTAATTCTTTTAATATGTACAAAAAGAACGTTATTAGGTGTAGCTATCCTTCGTTATTTTACTAATTAAATTAACTTCCAATTGCCTAATCCAAAGTATTTGTTTTTACCTCGAAAAGCTTATATAAGTTTAGGATTTTTATTATAAGTTCTTTAAATATATGCTTTTTAATTTTTACAAATACTTTTTTGCAATCTTCTAACTATATAAACTCTTTATTTTTTTATAATAATTTATATAATAGTTTAATAATATTATTAAACTTAATAATATATTATTAATAAAAATTAATATAAGCTATAAAATTTTTAATTTTAATTACTATTATAAATACTAATTAGTTAATTATTACCTATATCTTTTCTTTTTATATTCGGATCTCTCTAGCTAAGATTATAAATTTTAAAAAGTTTATTAACTTTTAGTAGAATATACTCTTTTTTAAGTTAATTAATAACTATATTTTTTTAAAAATATTAAATATTATGTATAAATATTATTAATACTTTTCTTTAATAACTAAAAAAACTAAAATATTATTTATATAAACTATTATAAATTTGCTAAAACAATTTTGCAATTTATAATTTATTCATATTTAAAAAACGCTAGTACGTTAGTTAAGCCCGGAAGCATAATCCTAAATTTATAATGCTCAAATAGCGTATAAAATGCTATTTTCTACTTTTTGCTTAACTTTATTCAAATTTATAAAAACGTTAAAGTAAAGTTTAGTTAAAAAAAGACTATTATTTGCCCAAACTAATCCTTTATTTTCTAAATAAAAGGTAATAAATAGTGATTTTTTATTATATTATTATTTAAACTTTAATAGTTAAAAACTAAGCAATACTTTTTTATTGCGTTTTTATCCTTTTTAAGAATGAAAAGTACAAGCGTGCTATATAGTAAGTAAAATATTATAATATATTCTAACGTTAAGTGCTTATTAAAGTACTTTTAAAGTGCTTTTTATTATGCTTTATTAACCTAATAAATAGAATAGTAGCAAAGTTTTGCTCTTTTTACTAGTAGAATATTATAATCCTATAGTCCATATGCTGGTAAATTACTATCTACTATTTTTTTAAAAATGTTATATTTGTAGAATTTTAATAGTACTTTCCTTAGAAATTGGCTTTCCTTGTATTTGAAAAGCTCTTTAAGTTCTTTTTTTATTATAAATGTTAGTTACGTTTATATTATATATAATATTGCTTTTACTAAAAATTATTAAAAGGGAACTTTTGTAATCCTTTCCTCTCTAATTAAACTTTAATTTAATTATCTATTTAACAAAATCCTTTACTTAATACAATTGCTAAACCAATTAATATCTAAATTAAAAGTTTATAGTTAAAGCTTTTCCAAAATTATTTACTTCTTTCCAAAATCTACAATATTAAATACTAAATTGTATATCTTACTTATAATTTTAACTTCTAATAATAATATTTTTTTAATTACTCTACCACTATTATAATTTAATACTATCCTATTAACTATTATTATTTTATAAAAAAAAAAATTTTTTAAAGTATTTTCTATTTATTAATAATTTTAAATAATATAAACGTTATTACTACTTTAAAGTTTATTATTATAATAAATATAGCATTTTTTTATAATATTTAAATTATTAACTTTCTTCTTTTATTATTTATAAAGATTTTAAAAATATTAATATAAAACTTTATTAACTATTTTTTAGCTAGGTCGCCTCTTTATTTCCTAAATAGTAAAATCATCCTTTGCCCCTACATTTTCTTCCTAAAAAACGTAATATAGGAGGGTATAATGCATATATAAGCGTAATCTTTCTGGACTTTAATTGCTAGCTAGTTAATACATTTATTAATTTTACGAATATTGTTAATCCTAAAAGCTTTCTTAAAAGTAGTTATATTATATTAAAAACTTAGTTAATTATAATTTAAAAACCTTTATTTTGTTTTGAAGTAAATTTTAGGCTGGGAGCTTAGTAGTGCATTAGCTAGCTGGCCTGCTTTTTATTTTTTTACATTAGTCTATTCTATGCATTAGTTATTATTTAAGCGTATTTTAACTTATACTAAGCATAAAATTTCTAATATTTATACTTTTTGCATTATATTACTATATAATTTTCTAACTTACATTCTTTAAAGTACACAATAAGAAAATGTTAATAGTTTTAAAAAACCCTTTTAATACTTTAAATTACTTTAAATATTTCTTTATTTACATTACTTATAACTATTTGTATTAATTATAGTACTTCTACCTCCTATTATTTCTTAAAAAATAATTCTTCTTATAGCTTCTTTATAAAGTGTTTTAAATATATAGTATATATATAATAGTACTACGCTACTTTGTTATAGCAGGGATATAGTAAGTATAGCTATAATGCATTTTTTACTATTTATTTGTATTATAGTTTTATAATTATTAGTATAGACTTTTTTAGCTTATTAAAGTTTATTAATTGTAATTCTAACTATTATCCTAAAAATAATATTATATTTACAAATTATTTGTTTAAATTATAATTATTAAGGAAATTAAATAATTTTATTAATAAGTTTTATTTATTTTGCTAAAAGCATTCAAAATTAACTTTTTATAACTATTTTTTAAATTCGCTTATAATTTTTTTTTTTAAACGAGTTTTTATAAATTATACTAGTTATACTTTTTTAAAGTAATTAAATTATTTATAAATTTGTTATAATTAACTATATTAACCTTTTTAATTACGTTTTTAATTGCTTTAACTTTAGTTATTTTTATTAAAATTAGAGCTTAACCTTCTAGCAAGGAAACCCAGCTTTTTAGCAAAGCTAATTTAAAACGTACTTAATTAAACATTTACTTTTTATCTATACGAACTTTATATTCTACATTAGTTAAATTACTAGTACTTTAGTTTTGTTTTATAAAAAAAACATCTTTGCCTAATATTACTTTCTAATTAGGCTTTAACGTACTAGTATAGTTTTTAACAAAGTGTTTTTTTTTGCTATAGTAATAGCAATTAACATTTTTTTTATTACACTTTAGTTATTATTTATTTATAGCGTTTATATTTATAAGTTTTACGTAAATATTATACGTTATACTTAGCTAAATATAATGTTATTCTTTATTTAAATAAGTATAGCAAAGTTTATATTTGCCTTTTTTCTCCAATTCTTTTTAATAAAGTTTATTATTTATTTATACTACTTATTCAATAGCTTTATTAAATATAACTTTTTTAAAAATTATAGTAAAAGCGTTCTTAACTTTGCTTTTAAATTTTTTATAAAACGTAAAAACAAAAGCATTATTACTCTATTTTATATTAATTGCTTTTTTACAAAATATAAAAGTATACGCGCTTGCTACTTTTTTTTATTTTAGGGTATTAAAACGCTCTTAGCTACGCTTAAGCTTATTAATTTTTCTAAAAACTTTTAAAATTTCTTCTTTAAAGTTATTAAAACGTTTATAAACTAATATTATAAATTTCTTTTAGTTTGTAATACTATTTTTTATATAATTCTTTTTAATAAGTTTAAATTATATTTAAGCTTTTCTTTTTAATTTTAAAACTATAAAAGCAACTTTATTGTAAGTTTGCAAAAACTTCTTTAAATAATAAGCAAAGTATAACTTATATATAATAATAAAGTTTTAAAGTTCTTTTTTATTACCTCTAAAATATATTAGCTAATTAAATTTTACTTTAAATTTATTAATATTATATTATAATAGTATATCTTATTAAGCTTTAAGTATTACAAACTTTCTTTTAAGCTAGGCAATTACTTTTTTTAAATTTATTATTTTAATAGGCAGGTTTATAGTTAACTTTGCTACTAACATATTGTTTAATTAGAGTTGTATTAGCTAGTTAGTTAATAAATTACTTTTTAAAAATAGCTTCGAAATTTTAATAGTATTTAACAAAGTAATTAGAATATTTTATACTAATTATCCCTTATAAGCAACCTTTAGGGAGTTATTAACGTATTACAACCTAAAATTATAACTTACATAAAGCAGGTGCTAAAGTTAGGGTTAAATATAAGGGTATGTTTATAAAGCGTATAATAGTAAATAAAGTAATAAGAGTTGTATAGCTATAACTAATATAATTACTAAAAAATACTTTAATAACTACTGAAATATCCTAAAAACCTTTTAACCTACTTGCTTATATAGAAATGCTTTTTCGCGTTCCGCTATCTCGAGTACCAGAACCGCAAGAGCAGCCCCCCCAATCCCGTCCTACGGGACACCGGGATTGAACTGACTGGTCAGTGCTCTGCCTTATCCTGTTCGTCCTACGGTCCCAATATACAGGACTCCAGGACGACTCTAATTAATCCGCCCGCCCAAGAGGGTCCCACTAGTCCCACCTAAGAAGCTGCCTAAAGCCGCACTCTGCTGCCAATTAGAACCGTGACACTACAGGTCTATCAACCTACCTTATACTACGTACTTTCACCACGCACAGCCACAGTACTTGAGCTACTATAGCTCTCCTGTATAAGTACTTCATCTTGGCCTATTAGGAACATACGTAGTTCAACAAAAGTTTTTCTTTATAATTATTTAATTAGCATAAGTTAAATTATTAATAAGGAATATTAATTTTAAAAAATTATATTATTTAATTATAAAATTAATAAAAGTATTATATTTTAAATAAAAATATATTTATATACGTAATTATTAATAAATAACTATTATAAAATTATATATAACTTAATTATTTTATAAATATTAGTAAAAAATTAATAACAAGCAAACAATATAAAGGCAATAAGGATATGAAAACATATAAATTTATTAACTATTTTCTTAATATAAATAAGCTTATAATAAGCTTAAATAGCTTTTTTAATATTAAAAAAGTTGTAAAAAAAGCATTCGTTTTTTAAATAACATATATATAGGTTATTTCTTTAAATTATATAATTAGTATAATTACTTTATTATTAATTTTACTTTTTTTTAAAAATAGTATATAAAATTAAAGTAATTATAGATTTTTAAAGTATTATTATATATAATAACAAGTACTTAAAAAGCTAATAAATTAGTAATATAATAATAATTATAAAAAGGAATAAATATATAGGATTATAAGTATTTTTTTAATAAATATACTAATTATATTTAATATTCGTTATTAATTTAGAAATATAAGTAATAATAAAGGAAGCTTTTCCATTAAGTGTAAATTACTTTTATATTATATATAAGTAAGAAAAGTAATTATTAATACTTAAATTAATAAAAATAATACATTATTTTAGCTTTATAAAAGTATGTTAATAGTAAAGGGTTAAAGCTTTAAAAGCATTAAAAGTACTTTTAAAAAAGGAATTATTACTACTTAAATTTATAATAGTTGTAAGTATACAAAATATATAGTGGGGATTAGTTAAAAAAGAAAAAGCACTTAAAGGATAATAAGCTAAAGAATTATAAGCTTTAAGGATTAATAGTATAAGATTGCAATAATAAGGAAAGGATGTAATTATGGAAGGAAAATAAAGGTAGGTTACTAGTGTAATATAAAGTAGAGAACCCTATTATTGAAAGTAGAAGTTATATTATGACTTAGCTATAAGCTATAATAAACTAATAATATATCAGCTCCCCTTTGCCTAAGAGCTAAAGCTTTAAAGGTATTAAGTTTATGAAACTAACTTGAAGTTTTGAAGTTATTTGCAGTTAAATATACTTTAAGAGTATGATATTGTTATAGTATTGCAAAGTGTAAGCAACTTATTAGCATTGTTATAGTAACTAAAAGCTTAAATAAACCTTATTTAACCTTGTAAATAAAGTTTTCTATAGTTTTCCTCTCTTTATTTAATAATATATTTATTTACCTAAACTTAAAGTTAGCATTATAATAAGTAAGTAATGTTAAGGCAGGTAAGGATATTAACATAATGTATTTAACTACTTTAATAAAGTTTTTAATAACTTTTCTTCTCTTTATTTAATAATACATTTATTTACTTAAACTTAAGAATAATATTATAATAGTTAGCTATATATTAACTTTAACTACTCTTTTAATTATAATAAATCCCTTACTTTTAATAAATTTTTCTCTTTTATTCCCCTTATTAAAAAACTCCAAGCTACTTGCTAACATTATACTTTTTATATACTATATTAAGATTATTTATAAATAAGATATTTAAATTAGATTATTCTTATTATTTTCTTTTATTAGAGGTTATTGAAGTAGAGTGTAAGATAAGTAGATAATAGGGTTAGGGTATGTCAAAGTAGGTTTAAGGATGCAAATTAAAGTAAGTTAAAAGGGTTGATTGTATTAATATTAGTATCTTCTATCTACTAGTTGCAGCAGAGTGTAAGGCTCTCTTTATAATAGTTAATATATTTATTCTTAGTTGTAAAATAAGTACTTAGTTTATAACTTAGTTTGCAACAGAACTAAGTTTATAACTGGCCATTAGTTTCATTATTAAGCTATTATAATCTGTAATAGTCTGCTAAGTCTAAGGCAAACTAGTGGCTAAGTTAGTAAACTTATGTAATAACCTTATTTTATAAGACTACTTTTTCTAGAAGTTAAACCCATAACCTCTAGCTTATAAGTAACTAATATAGCTATTATACTATAGTGTAAATATGCAACTAATTATACTATAACCTTTATATACTTAAGTTATAGTATTATAACTAACATTTTTTCTTCTATTTTATTTATTTAATCTTCTTTTATGCTTTTTTTAATTAAAGGTTTAATGTTTTTCACTTTTGCTAAGCAAGTAGTTTAGTATTTTATCTTTTTAAAGAAAGTGAGTTTAATTATATATACAATTATTCTTTTATCATTATAAACTAGTATTTTAAATTTATTTTATTTTATTATTATAAGAGGAGTTAGTAGCTAGGATAACAAGAGTAATGTATAATAGTCGCGAGGTTAATAATAAGTAAGTATAATGTATTAGCAACACTAATCTCTAGCTCTCTCTAACTTTACAGGCGCGCAGCTTTCTCTTTATGCTCTAAGCCTATACTCTTAGCCCTACACAAACTATATAGCTTATTACAGTTTTACTAGCACAACCTATTGTAATATAATTCCCCCCTCCCTATAGCCTCGCTTTAAAGCTATTAAAAGCTAAAGCAATTATAAGCTTACCCTTTAAGTAGTTACAAGCTTACCTTTTAAATAGTTATAAGTTATTTAATCCTCTATTTAGTAGCTTTTAAATAGTTATAAACTACTTTAAAGAATTACGCTTAGTATTTGCAAGCTTTATAAAGTTTTGTAATGCTATTTAGAATACATATTATAAGCACAACATTTTAAAAAGGTTAATGGATTTACAGTTCATACTTAACAAATAAGTTTAATTATATAAATTTAATAACTTTTTTTTTTAAATTACTATTATTATAATTCATTTGCAAATTCAACTCCTTAAGCCTAAGCTTTTATTATAAAGTCAAAGAGCTTACTTTTTACTAAGTAAAGTTTTTAACTATTATTTGTTTTAAATTTTTAAAAACTTGTAGTTCTAATTAAAGTTATATAAATCTTAGCTTTAAAAAAGCTTATAACCCTAATTAAAATTGCATAATTTTTAGCTTTAAAGCTTTCTCCTTTACTTTATTATCTTCTCTTTTAGAAAAGTATGCCCTTATGCTTTATTCTTATAATTATATATAATTATTAAAGTGACTTCATTTTAAGCTTAAGCTATAAACTTAAATAAAATATTTTAAAGCTAATTTAAAAAAGGAAATAAACTTTTAAATTTTAAACTAAGGAAAGTAATACTTTTTTACAATTCTATTTTTATAATAATGTTATAAAATGTTTTTAAATTAATTTTATTAAAAGGTATTAAATTAGAATTTGTAGTTATGCTACTATTATTATTTAATTTTATAGTAAGCTTTTTATAAATACAATTTATTTATATATAGCTTAATTAAAAGCATTTTTAATACTTTTTTAGCTAGGAATAACATAATACGTAGTAGTCCATTTCGAAGTAATTAAAGTATTGTAAGTTAAAAACTTTTCTTTTTTTCGTTAATAAAATAAACTAAGTCTTTTCGTTTTCAAATTATAATAAGAATATATTAAAAACTTTGCACTTTGCTTTATTTTCAATAAGAGTATACTAAAAAGCAATTTAAGTATTTAATTAATAGTTTTTTTTAAAACCTTTTGAAGCCATACTTTATCATTAGTTTCATTAGCCCTTAAGTACATAGTAGGTTAATCATATTATAATAAATAACTTAATACAATTTTGTTATTCTAATAGCATATAGTAAATTAGTCATACTTAAGCGCTTAATTCAATACAACCTTATCGTTAAAGCCTAGCTAGGTTATTAAAATAGTAGATTAGGCACGCGTTGTTAAAGCTTTAGATTAAGTACATGTTATTAAAGCTCTAGATTAAACGTAACTTGCCTAATTATTATATACTATTTTGCTAAGCCAGCTCCTAGTAAAAGAGAAATTAGTGTATAAGAGGGGTTAGTAGCTAGAGTAATAAAAGTAATGTATAATAGTCGCGAGGTTAATAATAGGTAAATATAATGCATTAGCAATACTAATTTCTAGCTCTCTCTAACTCTATAAATGCACAGCCTCCTCTTTATACTCCAAGCCTATGCTCTCAGCCCTACACGAGCTACATAGCCTGCTATAGTTCTACTAGTGCAATCCGCTATAATAATTATAATTAGCAAGTAATTAAAATAACATTTATTAGTATTTAATAGTTAAGAAGATACTATTAAGTTATTTATTATAAGAGTATTAATAAGATAAATAATATAAGTAGTTATATTTAATAGTAGGTTTAATAGTTAGCTTTAGTTAAAATTCAAGTTTAATGAGCTTAAAATGTTTAATTAGAACTTAAACTTAATATTAATATTTTTTTTAAAGGTTATAGTTAGTTAGTAGGAGAATAGGTCTTCAAGGGGGGGTAAGAGGAGTATAAAGGCGCTATATTAGGTTTAAGCTCTCAAACTACATATAGTATAAGTAGTTATTACGTAATTAAAATTAAAGCTATAAGTTAATAATAAAATTTTATATAAGTAGCTTTAAAAGATTAAGTTATTTCTTATTAATTATTAAATTAATAACGTAAGCTATAACATTAGAAAAGAAACTATTTTAGATATAATATATAACATTATTCTCTCTATAAGCACTAAGATAAGGTTTTAGGAAAGTAATAGCTTTTTATATATAATTTTTATATATAAATATTATAAATGCTTTAATTTTAATTAAAATACTTTTAAAAAAAATCAAGTAATAATAATAAAAATATTATTTTAGTAATGTAATTAATTTAGTAATTAGCAGTATCTTTTGATGGTAAGCCCTAGCGAAACTTGAGATAAAGTGGGGTATAGCACAAGTTCCCGTCATTTGACTGCCTTACACCTAAGGTTCTGCGATGGGTCCCTGAGCTAGCCCGCAAGCCCTGGGCAGGCAAAGCGACGCAGCTGAACGTCCCCAATTTTCTTGTCAAGAACTGTCTTTTCCCCAGTCGCATACTCCAACTTCGAGACAATGGCAGGTCCCGCGCTGCGTAGATGGCCAACATGCCTTGCGTGCGTGCGCGGAGTGGCCTTTGGCGGCGGCTTCACCAATGTCAATGCCAACGCCAATAACGCCAGCGCGGTTTTGTCGTCGATGCCGCAAACTCGCGCCAAGTCTAACACACGGCGACTAGTGGACCAAGGCGTGACTGTCCGCCTGCTCCAGGACATTCCAAAGTTTGGCCGCAAAGGTGAGAACGCACCTCCCCTTTCCTCCTTTAGATAGTGATGCTGTCTGGCGACTCGGGTGGGCTGACGATATACACACGCCCCTTGATACAGAGGCTGTCTTCCGCGTCGAACGAGGCCGCATGCGCAACGAATGGTTCCCCAAGAAAAAGGCAGAGTACATGACGGCCGCCCGCTTCAAAGAACTGGGCATGATCCGGGACGACGTTGGCGAGCGCGACCGTTCCTTTACTCCCTTCAGGCCAGCGGAGGAGCAGCCCGCAGTGGGCCCAACGCCAGCCAGGCCCGCCGCCAACGAGGGACTCTCCTACCTTGCTGTAACTACTTTCCTCTCCGTCTCAAAAGTCTTTTTGTGCCAAGCTGAGCTGACCATGGGATGAACCAAACAAACAGCCCGACAAGGCCTACACTCTGCTATCCAGTCTAGTCCCCGAAACCCTCACCTTCTACCGCAAGCCGATATCTGCCCCAGTGGAAATGTCGACACCGCTGGTGCCCCACAAGCCCACGTCTCCCCTGGTTCATCAATCTAATAAGTCAGTGGAAGAGATTCTGGTATCCAAACACGACCCTGTGGAAATATACGGCTCCGTCTCGGCCACTGATATCGTGAATTATATCAAAGAGATGCTGGTGGCAGATGCCGAGGCAAGCCGTATGCTCCTGGATCCTGGAAACATCTCCTTCTTGGGCCTGGGAGAAAACGCTGTTAGAATCAAACGACTGGGTCACTTCGATGTGGAAATCTCTACGGGCGGCATCGGCATAGAGCCTGTCCGTAAGAGGATTGTGGTTTTGGCTCCGAAGGGGGGTGAAGACGCCTCTGCGGTCTAAAAACTGCCCAAAGAGAGCGCAAAATAACAGTACCCTGTGATTCCCGGCTTTTTAAGTGGCCCGCTGTATTTACCAATGTAACATAGGAGCATTCTCCCAGATTACAACAGATGTACATGTATTCAGGAATTCATCAAAGGCGCTCCAAGCTATCGCTATGCCTGCCAACCACCAAGCGTTCCAAAGGCGTGGGAGGTTTGTGATCAAGGCTTGTGATCAGATGCCCCTTAATTAACCCTATTGCGGATTGCTAGCTGTTCGCTTCGTTCCACTCACTCCAAACAAACCTAACAAGACTTGTGCGCCATCGCCAGGCTGATAGAATACGACCCTGGTGTCCAAAATTCTGCCGCCTAGCTAGGAGACAACCAACAGCTTTTTCGCCGACTTTCGAAATTTGGGTACGGCACTCTCAATATTGATAGTTATGCCTCCGCCTCGCACACTACCTCCCATACCACCAACGTTAGAACGTGACGTCCAAGTTCCAGAGCGAGTCCCAAACTACGCTCTTCTTGTCTGGGCTGAGAGAGACGGCGCTTTCTTCCCGGTGCTGGAGGTTGCGGGAGCCTGCCTAAGAAGACTCGTCAGCAAACCCAGGCCCCTAGGGTTTAGGACTCCATTGGGGAGTCTATTGAGTTGCCAACCTCGGTTTGTAACTGTGATGAAGCCCCATTGGCGACGTCATTGCCTTGGGGTGGCTCGGCTGATTGCGCAAGAGATGCCTGTGGCGAGATTTGGTGAGCCATGCCGTGTTGCTGCGTCGGGCTGATCGCCGACGGCACGTCAGCCGTGGCTGCACGAAGCGAGTTTGTCTCGCTAGCGAGGGCACTATCCCTGCCTCTGGAGACACTAATCGTGAATGGTAGGGCTTTCTTGGAACCCGTACTGGACCGACGGCTCTCGAGACTCTTGGACAGCGTCTTGCTCACGCCTTCAATGCCTGAAGACAGCCCTCCGCGCCCGACCAAGCCTCCGGCTCTGGGGCCGTGTGTGTGCATATCAGCCATTGCTTCAACATTGTTGGCGGCGACTGTACTCTTCGCCAAGCCTGGCGTGGATGGTGCGCCGGGCTTGTCCTCGACTGCGTCTATAAGATACCATCGCAGGCCGTCGGAGAGGTCGAATGGGTTGTCGTTGTCTTCATCATTGAGCGATTGAGTTTCGGTAGCCCCGCCACTCCTCGAGGCTCCAGCCTGCTGTTGCAGGGATCTGGATAAATCGACGACACGCTCCTGAATGCGCGTAATCCGGGCCACGAGCCATTCTCGACTGCGCAGCCGGTGAGTCTCTTGCTCGCGCAGAAAGTAATGGGGAAAGCCGACATTGAATGCCGCCCAAGCCCCTGTGGTCTGGTTCCGCGTTGGAAGGAACAGGGCAAGGTCGCCCTCCTTAAAGTGCTTGAAGGCGATCTTGTCGTGTGCCTCCTTCTGCAACAGATGGGTTTTCTCGCGGTATGCTCGAGCATCACGCTGCAGCTTGCGTGCCATGTGCTCGACATCCTTGACTCGGCGATAAACAGCTTCGGAGAAGGCATCCATGTCGAACGAACCGAGTGAAGTCATGTAGGCCTCGTATTTCGCAGTCTCGATCTCGGTATCTGTGTTGTTCATCCAATACAGCACCTCCAGGTCAGTACTGTCGGCAATGACACGGCTGTTCAGCGTGCCTGACCGGCGGAGAGATGAGCTGGGGTCTGAGTCGTTTGCGTTCTGGGCCGAGCGTTCTGATCGGGGTATCTTCTGGATCACCATGGTGCTGCCCCGACGGCCAACCGAGAACCCAAGCCGTTCGAGCAGGCGAGCAAGGTACTCATTATGGGAATACAAGCGCTGTGTTAGGTCTTTGGCATGCTCTGTGCGCGAGTCGAAACGCAGGGTCAGTTCCGAAAGCTCGGCCCGTAACTCGTCCACTTTGTTCCTAAAGTGATGGACTTCATTCTCTAGGCCACCAACCTGAGACTGCCGGGAAGCGAGCTCCTCCGATATTAAGGTGATCTTCTTTTCCTCCTCCTCCAGCCTCTTCCGCAAAGACTCGGAACCAGTTTCCCCATCCGCGATTCTCGTTCGCAGCTGGCTGACTTGTTCACGCCCATCTGCTAGCTCGCCCTCAAGGGTAGCCACTTTAGCCTTCTCTTCGGCCAAAACCTCGCGCAGTCGAATCGAGGCGAGCTCTTCTCCCGACAGCTTCTCCTTCGCTGCTGCCATCTCCGCTCGGATTGATTTGGCCGCACTTTGCGCTGAATCGAGATCAAGTCGGAGCAAAGAAATATTTCCTTCGGCACGTCGCAACTTTGCTAAAGCATCTGCAACTCGGCCAGAGAGTCCCTCGACAAGATCTGTCAGATCCTCGGGAACACCGTCATCTGGGGACAGTTGTTCCCAAAGGTATCGCAGCGCTCTCAGTTGTACGTCTGCCGCCTCGCCAAGCAGCGCCAACCTCTTACTCAGTCCTTTGGACTCACCGTGTGCCACTTCAAGTTGTCGCTCTTGTACCTCAATCCGTTCACGTTGAAGTCGAGCCTCCTTGCGCAGAAGATCGGCTTGTCTTTCTGTCTTGAGCGCCTCGCCGCTCTTTTCCTTCATCAGCCGCTCAACCTCGAGCTCGAGAGAATGGACCTTGTCATCGTAAGAGGCCTTTTCGTTCTCTCTGGATTCTCCAAAGTGTTCGATTTCATCCTCGGCATCCTCCAAACGCGCCTGAAGCCGCTTAATTTCGTCCTCGAGTGACTTTCGCTCTTCTACAAATTCTCGCTTGAGCGCCTCCATATTCTCCAAAAGGTCCTTCTTTGTTGAGTTGGTTTCTTCCATTTGGCCTTTAATATCGTTGTGTAGCGTTAGACGGTCGTTTAGCTCTTTCTCCATTGTTGCCGAACGCGCTTTCTCGTTGCTCAACTCCGCCTCTAGCTGTTGTATCCTGTTCACGAGAACGTCTGTTCCTTCCATTGACCTCCTTCGGTCCTCGAAGCTTTGGGGAGACTTGACCGAGATGGTCGAATCATTACGGTCTGAAAGCTGCTGGCTGGGCAATTGAAAGAGGTTGCCCAAACTCGGTCGCGAGGCCTGAGTTTGGCGGTGGAGCAGATCCTCTAGTCTTCGCACACGGCTCTCGGCAGTCTTGAGCTTGCTCTCCAACTTGAACTTATCGTCCTGCAAAGACCGTAGGAGATCATCGTCGCCTCGGATCAGCAGCCCACTCCGTCCCAGAGCAGCCTCATGAATGCTCCCGTTTTTGAACGCCTTCATACGCTTCGACTGCTGCCTCGTGGGAGCAGTTATGTCTGCAATCACCTTCCCGATATCGCTCACCAAGTCAGACTCGGCTTTTTGTGATCGCAAAAGACTGTAAAAGTCATCGAGGTCCTTCCTAGTCATGGCCGGCCAATGCTCCTCTTCCCCAAGAAGATTTACTTCTAGACCAGGTACATTGTTCTCCAGCGATGACATCTCGGGCCCATATGCATCGCCAACCGACTTGAGCCACCTCCGGCGTCTCTTGATTTCCTCTTCTTGGAACATGGCCATTTCGTTTGCCAGAGTGGTCGAGTCCTGCTTGATTTTATCGTACCATTCGCGGCGCTTCAAGGCCTCGGCCACAAAAGACGCATACATGTAGGGGACCTGCTGGATAAGCCGCAGATAGTCAAATGTAGCAAGCTCTTCCTCCTGGTTTACGGCGTTGACTTGTGACTTGACGCTGTAACTGAGCGAAGTAATGTCGGTGATGTTCCGCATCAGTCCAACCGACTCGGCGGCCAAGCTGTTTCTCGCTTGCGTAGCATAGCGAAGCATCTCATCCATCTCTAGGGCCTGAGTACGGATGGTTGGCAACAGGCGCTCTGTGTGGTTGGCAGCAACCCTGGAAGCCTGTTGGAGAACATCTCGGGTCGAGCCCGCGTACTCCAGCATGGCTTGGAAGTCTGTGTCAATTTTCTTGGATACCGCCTCGATATCCTGCAAAAGGTGGAGCGACTCGCCGTCATGCGACAAGACAGAACGGGCCACGGTCCTCTCAAATTCACGAAACAGATTTTCGGCATCCTGAAAGAGGCGAGTCGCTATTTTATCCAGATCCGTAATCCGGCCATTAAACTTACGCAGGGCCACTGGCGCGAGGCGACCTGCCTTCTGCGCCGTGTCCAGATCTACCAAATCCTCGAGAGTCGACTGCCGCTGTGGCCGCCCCTTGGTGCCACTGGCATCGCTACCAGTCATAAACCGCACCATGGCAGTAGAAATGGGAATACTCCTGGCAAGTGACAGGTACTGTTCCCACCCCGTTGCCAACACGCCGTAATCGGCCTGCGCGGCAGGTACCCATTTCTTAAGGTCTGCATATTTGGGTTCGAGGCCCTTAATGACCGACTCGAGATTCGCGACGGCCGCGTCAAGACACCGCAGCATAACATCCATTTCGCCAAAGCGCTCGTGGGCAGCTGTGGCCATTTGGGTGCAGTCCTCGACCACCTTTCGCGCCCACGTTCGGCGCGTATTGAAGAGCTCTTGCCATGACTGTACCGATCTTGCATCGTCAATAGAATTCGGGGGACTCGAGACATTGTATCGCTTGGGAGTCGGCAGCTCGGGCTTGGGAGGCGGCACAGCTCCAGGCACGGACGCCTGCGTTAGTCGATTGTCGTAGACATATATTTCTTTCTATGGCATTGTCAGGCGGTTCTTGCAAACTGTTTTCCATCATGCCTCAGGCGAACCAACCTCGACCTGGATAGTCTGCAGTTTCAACGGCTTTCCCTGGGGCGTCAAAGTGATGATACACTGGACAGGTATAGCGCTCTGACGAGCTATGGACGCTTTGAAATCATCCAAACTGAAAGCTGTAAGCAGCGGCCCAACAGCAGCAGAGGGGGGAAGATTTACGATGCAAACTGGGAAGCATCGATCTGCAGGCGCTGGCCCGTGTGGGCAATCAACACCTGTGTTGCCATATCCATGCATGCCTCCAGGTGGTCCCGGGGGATTGATAGGGCGTCTGAGAATCGCCGAGTCGCAGATAACGCCCCAATGACCACGAGGCCGGGCCGTCTTGGCTTGGATTATTGGGGTCAGAGGCGAAGGCGGAGGCCGAGATGAAGGCGCGACAAGAGATCAAGGGCAGATGGTGATGTTTGGCAGGGCTTCAACCATCCGTAGCACCCAGAAGATAGGGTGGTCAGGCAGCTCGAGAGGTTGCTGAGGCGCGTGGCGCCAAACTCTCGGGTCCACTGCGGGATGCCTGAGGTGCGGCGTGACTCTTCACTCTAAAGTACACCCGTACCTGGGTTGCACGTCATGGATTACTGCGTAGAGAGATGTTGGTCTTAGGTTTTACCGCAATTTCGCTACACGGCGAGCCGATTACGGGAGGGACTAGCTGTCATATATAAACAAACCACTTAATAATGCTACTCTCTCCATCACAAGAGATACTATATACACATTTGCCTTAGGTGCATGTTTCGAGCCTCTAGCTCAGTCGTTCGCGGGCCCTTATCCGTTGGACCCAAGCAGTCTAGAGCACAGGTGCCCAGGCCCCGGAGATTTGCAAGGCAGAACGGCACGGCACGTGCATATAGGCTCGTGCACAGAGCGGCCCACTCACCAACGCCACATTTTTGTCGCAAACATCGGCGCGTCGCGTTAGTAAAGGAGGGGTCCGCGACATAACAGCCCGGTTAGGTAGGGAGCCCGTTTCTCGCATCCGGCTTTCCACTTCCGACGACGCAAGATAGAAAAACCGCACTCTATTGATCTTGCCAGCTACTTCCAGCTGGCACAACTGTCGCATCGTTAGGCTTACTTGGATCCAAGCGTCAGGCACTGCCGGTGACAATTCACTATGGCGTCGAGTAAGCCCTCCTCTCTCATCTTCTCAGAGACAGAGGAAGATGTTCTAGGGCTCTACGACGAGCTTCAGCTACTCCAAGTCGAGCTTGCTCTTCTACGGTCGGAGCGAAATCACACTTCAGGTCCGATTGCCCATCTGCCAAGCCAATATCTACGATACCAAGCCTTACCTTTTAGCAATCACCAGATAACGGTACACGACTTGCAGACCCGGGCATGGACAACCTCCAGATACACCTGTTAGATGCTAGGGCAGCACTTGCCCTGCGAAACGACGTTGTCGAGAGTGTGATGATGGTCCAGCCCATTCTGAAGGCTGTTCATAATGCGACACATGCCTCCCCCATTGAGCGGTACATAGCTTTCGTGCAAGTGTAGCTGCCTAGTTCCAGGGACTGCTGACCAAAAGTTTAGGGACCTCTTGCCTTGCATCCAGCAACGAGACCTAACAGCCACCAAAGCGGCCAAACAATATATGAGTTTCCGGAAAGCCAGCGATCAACTTGTTGAGCTCGAGCTTCAGCATCTTCAAGTGGGCCGTCGGAATGTAGAGTTGGCTGCTGAAGTTCTGCAGCTCGCAAGCAGTGCGCACGGGAACTTAGCCGAAACGCTGGGTGATGTGCATCTCGACGGCGATATAGCTCGGCTGGATACTGAAATGAAAGCTAGTCGCCAGAGGTGGAAAGTGGTGAAGGGGACTGCAAATGCGATCGTAACTGGGAGCGGGATTGACTGGGCTCGGGACGAGCAATTGAGGGATATGGTGCTTGATCCGCCAGACAGGTAACGAGGTCCAAGAGAGCATTCAACCTTATCACCTCACAGCAGTCTCCTCATTCGCTACTATTGATTTCGATTACATGTACAACTCGCTGGCGTTGAAGTTGAGAAACGCGTTAGAAGCTGTCCAACTTGAGTCTCTTGACTTGCAGGTCTGTATTAGAGCAATGACTTTTTTTTTTCATGGCAATTGCTTCACTTCAAAAAATAATTGTTTGTCGATTCATGCACGTTTTTTTTCTCTTCTTGACATCGGGCTCATTATTCGTGGCAATTGACCGGGCGATCCGCATGCATTTAAATTCCCAAGGGCAAACGCTAAAGATGAGTCAAAACTGCTTACGTGAGTGACAGGCCAAGGACCCGATTTCTATAAACACAGCTGGTGCGAAACCAATGTCACATCCTGGCACGACCATTTGAAATGACCAGCAAGTCTCGTCTTGACCAGCAACCTACCTAGTAATAAAATTTGGCGCGATTGAAGAACGGGATCTGTGCCACCAACAAATACAGGGGAGGTTTGGAAAGGCAGCATGCATTATTTGTCGTCAAAGGAACAACAAGCCCGGACAAAGACTTGAACCTTAAGGGTTTAGGTAGGTAGGTACGGGATAGGTAAGTAGTTCTCTGACATGGAAGCTAGTTTGGGCAGACGACTATCGGGATTTGTCGAAACTTTCGACGAGGCGCTGTGGGAATTTTGGAATAAATAGGAACCAACCCTTCCCCAGCTTTAAGACATTGGATTAACACGTACTGCACAGCTTCTTCGTGACCAAAGAGGCATCTGGCAACCCTTGGAGCAAGGGCTGCCATCGGGAGCAACGGACCGGAAACGGCTGGCAGCACCAGTTGACAGTGGGCGTGATGGGGTCGCCGTTACAAGTATAGGGTACAGTTTTGCCCGTGACTGATCCCCAAAACCCTGGTATTGAGTACTTTGGTGGGCTGAACTCTCAGTGCCAAAGCGGGCAGGGGAGGCACCTAGAGTGGGTGCTTTGCCCCCTCCTCCCCCTCCCCCAAAAATCGCGGCCAAAAAATCAGCCCGGTCTGCACCATTTTTGTTATGAGGCAGCAAGGCGGGCTGCTGATTTGAATGCAGGGGGTGGGGAAGCTCCCATAGTAAAATACGGGCGAAGGCTGCCCCCTCCTCTCTCCCAAATTTCCCTCCTCTTCTCCCATACAAAACTGCACGCTCACACAATCCGCACCAGAATACCTACCTCCACAATCCACAGGCGCGATGTAAGTACTTCATTTTCTCAGCAAATACCAGCAAATACCAAAGTACTTTGCTACTCCAGTCACCTTCCTATTCCTTTTTTTACTGGATTGCATTGCCCTGGTCGCTCTTGCCTCGGCCAGACCCCGCCAACCTTGGTCTTTCCCTTCTCCTCCACATTAAGCTTCGCTTCGCTTTGCGCAGCTTGTTCACCTTCCTGCCCTGCTTCTGTAGCCGCATCTTCAATCTCACATCAAAGTGCTCGTGATCAACTGACTGACGAGTCTCGCCAGACCTTATCCCAACACATCACCACAACACACTTTCTCGAAACACCAGAAAAAGGTATGCATCATGAACCCCGTCTCCGGACTCTAGCTTTGAGTCCACCACCTTTTACCTCATCCTGTGCGGGTGCATTGCGGGATTCATCACCAAAGCCTTCTTGTGAGGCGCGCATGGCAGAATTGATTCCCGCAAAACCCCTTGCCCCCCACCGATTGCGCGTTTTCAAGACTTAAGCTCAAGGTCGCGCCTCGCACGCACCAAATGGTCTTGGGCTGGCCCGCATCGCAACCAATCTCGTCCTTCAGCCAATTGGGGGTTTTTTTTGGGCCGCAAGTCCGCTAACCTTCCAACTCTAGATCATTCATCATGCCTAAGGCCACAGCTAAGAGTCGTGCCGGCGGCAAGGTCGAGAAGCGCCGCACCAAGAAGGGTATGTGACTCCTCAACTGACACTCTTCCCCTGTCACGACCCCCATTGGTTGTCATACTTTTCACCCGCCTTGAGCCTGTTCACATGGTCAACGACCGCATGCCAGTGCGGGATCGTGGCGCTACCAGCTCCCCTCGTCGATCGAGATAGCACTATGAACGCTTCGTTTCATTTTCTTCTTGCTTACCAATCTTGCAGATCCCAATGCGCCCAAGCGTGGTCTGTCTGCGTACATGTTCTTCGCGAACGAGCAACGCGACAACGTCCGTGAGGAAAACCCTGGTGTCTCTTTCGGACAGGTTGGCAAGATTCTCGGAGAGCGATGGAAGGCTCTCTCAGACAAGCAACGGACGCCCTATGAGGCCAAGGCTGCTACCGACAAGAAGCGTTATGAAGACGAGAAGCAGGCCTACAACGTGAGTCTCGAGGAGAACGAGGACTGAGGGCTCCTTTTTCGGAATCTCGCTGATGTGGAAGCACAGAACGATCCCGAGGAAGAGGAGTCCTCTTGAACTTTGTCTTTTCACTCACCACTTCATGGCTCTCGCAACAAAACAGTCTTGATGAGATGAAATTCAATCAACAAGACACTGCGAACAGCACGTGGTTTTCTTTTACCGCTTGTATCTTTGGGACGGACGGTGTTGCTTTGGGGCACGGCAATGGGATTAAGTGCTTCTCTTTTTATTGCCATGGTTTGCACGAGGTTTTGCTATGATCTTTGGAAGCTGAGGGGCAGATCCCTTCAGTACGGATGACGACCAGCCCATTAAACTGGCGGAGGGAGAGTGGGGGTGGCGCTAGGGGCCCTAAAGCCATGACATGTATAACAAGACTCATTTCTATTTAGGGTGACCATCCATGTGGTGGACAGGCTCTGTGTGCCCTGCAAAGCTAGCCTGATAAATCTACTGGACCGGCTTCGCACACGCACTATGCTTGCACGAATCTGCTTTGGTGCGTCTTGCGTCCGCCTTGTGGTGTGGTGGTTGCTGACCCTTCCCGAGCTTCATCGGGGCGCCTACTGCTCGGGATACTTTACCCCGGTGGCAACGATATGCTTGCTTGCCTTGTTTGGGATGAAACTCGTTCTGCAGACAGCATTCGTCGCCGAGGCATGCTATATTACCTCGTGTATTGTAACACGTCCATATGCGTGTCTAACAAGGAATGCCTGCCGACTGTTCTCGTGTACGGGAAGCCTGGATGCACAGTATAGGTGTTATCAAGCTATGCTATGTATGTACGTTGTGCTTGACGAAACGAATTACTCGGCAGCAACGGCAGCCAGGGAGCTATCCCAATCTGAGAACCGGGTTGGCGATCTCTGGTGATCAGTTTCAAACCGGGTTGCCGGAGTTGATTTCTTACCGTGTCAACGGCGCAGCTGGTCGGGACAAGATTACGGTGTCTTATGGGCAGGTGTGGAGGAGTAAGGGCGAGGCGGCTTGCAGTCTCGCGGGTGGTATGCAGGGTTCATCTTCATTCTTCCTATGTTGGATATTTCCCAGCATTTGCAGTCTTTTCATGAGGGTAAATATATACAAATCGTCAGCTGACCCGCGTCCCCAGCGCAGCACCCCACCTCAGAATAAAGATGCCGTGAGATTATATAACCGCAACGACAGCAAGCCAATGATAGATCGTTCTTTCCATTTCAACGGCGGAATAAATTGTTGTTCCATTCACCACTGAGCATCAAGTGTGACTGACTTCCTTCCCTTTGTACTGACCTGAGTAGCTGCTGCAGTCGTCGGAGTTAAGGTACCTAGGTATCTCTTTGGCTGCATGTTTCTGCGCTAATTGGCCTCTCTGTGTGCCGTCTCGTCTCATCGAGCCTCCGAGGCTTGTCTCGATTCGCCTTCCAGTGACCTCCCTAATGCACGATTCTGGTTCCCTCTGCAGCGAGGGTGGCCTGGGCTTGCTTCGTGGCAGCCGCTGACTCCCTGGATGCTTTTCTTGCTGCCGCATTGCAGGATCCCGAGCTTATTGCGTTTTTAATTCGCTAGCGGCCATGGCCAGCTTGTTACCCATCCCTTGATGGCTGGCATGCCAACCAGTTTTCTCATGCATTGTCATCTGCCGTCGCGTCAGTTGACAGAACCATCCACAAGCGCCTGAATGCTTGCCCAACCTGAGTCTCATATGTCGGTGTTCCCCCGGGGCGAATAGTTGCGAGGCGATCAGCAGCACTGCTCGCTCTGCTTGCCCAACGGTAACGCTCGCGTTTCCTGGCAGATCTTAAGATATACCTAACAATCCAGCATGCATATGGGGTAGAGGTAGGCTTTGGCCTTCGGTATTCTGAGAGCACGGCACCAGCAACCGCAACTCCAACTATCATCCATCGACGATTGTGTGCTCACACTGTGGGAAGGGGGCCCGAAAACTGTCGCCAGAAGCGGGACCTGGGGAATGAGGCTCTTGACTTGGTTGTGACAAGGTTCTCCCCTCCCGCTCTACGAGACGGTTCGTGGTCGACTGATAGTCATTAAGGCTGCCATCTCCTGATTTCCGTGGGTAGCCAGGCCGGGAGGCACGCCCTCGTCCCCTCGCACCCGATATTTAAGGCTGTCAATCAATCATCCGCACTCGGCTTCACCACGAGAAACTACCAAGAGGTCAAACGGGGTTCCGATCCTTCCGCTTGCAGTCGATGAGGCACCGCCAGATGACCGCAGTCTTAACACCACCCTCAACCTCAGCCATGTGCCTTTGGCATATTCGAGCATGACTCCCGATATATCTCTGGCCTCAAGCACCGACTGAGCGCTCTGGACGCCTAGCTCCTCAGCAGGAAAATCAACATGGATTACATCACCAAAATCAGCTCTCCCGTCGAACCGCATCTCCTCCAGGGCTGCTGTCGTGAGGCAGAGCGGGCCGAGATTGTCGCCCTTGGCCTGGACCAGCTACGGCTAGCACTCCCAGTCTCCTTTCACACGCATTTGATAGCCTTGACCGAGGAGATACGGGGCTCAAGCAGATTGCTGCGCGACCTAGCCGACCGCTCCCAGGTCCATATCTCTCGCGTTCCAATTGTTCTCAACCATCTACGTGTCCTGCTGCCCTGTCTGTGCAAGACCCTAAGAGATATCACCACCTACTATGAAGACAAGTCATTGTCGAGGGAGATAAGATGGCGCAAGATGTACAATAAGATGACCGAGGAGGCTGGGGGACTTCCGTTGCCTAATCGTTTTGTGCTCTACAACAATTTCTTATCTTTGTTGAAGCAACTACTTACAAGGTATCATCGTCCTCAACACTACTGGATTTACAGATCCGATATTAATGCCTATTTAGGTCTCCGAACTTTGATCTGAACAATCTTGAGGCTCTTCGCACTCGTCTTCTCACGTTGAGGGAACAGAGGGGAATACGTCAGTGCCGCAGCAGCCAAAGGTTTGTATATTTGACTGACGTGTAATATAGCACCTCCTCCACTGCAAGCCGGCCCCCTGATTCGTCAAGACTTGATGACTCTCGCAGTCGTACAAGAGCCCGTTAGTATATGGATTGACTGTCACTGTGCACATTATCCTGACCTGTTGTTTCCCAGAATGCGCACTGGGCGGAGCAGATATTCTCTCTCCCCTTGCCGTCACGAACCGCCTTGAAACACCTAAAATCGTCAGTAGAGTCCACACTTGCCAGCTCACAGCGTACCTGTTTACTGACGCCCTCCAGCTCAAAATCGTATGGTCCCTTCTACCCATGGGGTCATCTGAATATCCCGGCGGAGCCCAAGATTCTTTTTCGCCGGTGAGTCTCGAAGTACCCGAGGCCTCGTCCTATCCTATCTCAGTTACTGATGCTATCGACACAAGGCCCTTTGATAACGACAGGATCTCTATTGTCGTATTCCTAAATTCAATCGATCAATCCCCATACATTCTCATGCGAACTATACAGGGAGGAAATCCGTGGTTCTCGATGTACGGCATCCATGAACTCTGCATCGGGCGCGAGGGCAGTGCCTTACAGCTGAAGAGGTGGAGCCGGTCGGAGCAAGCCAGCAAGCTTTGGGCTGCTTTATATTTCCTAACATGGGAAGGTAGGCAAGCCCCAATGGTATGGGCTTTGCTCAAGCCTGAACCCGACTCATGACTAACTGAGTACAGAGATGGTGCTGTTTTACTGCACCTTCGTTGCTCTCAAGGCTCGGAATATGCTCACGGTTCAAATCCACCCGAATGAGTTCAAACTACAAAGAGAAAAACGACTATTCCAGGCGTATGTATCCTGTGGTTTGACTCCCAAACCAAAGTGCATGGCGCTGACACAAAATCCTGTTTCTCTGTGGTCTCGCCCATGCAATACTTCAACTAATGTGTTGCTAAATTAGGCAAATCATCGACGACGGCTACAAGCACTCACTAATCGTCTACGAAGACCTACAAACCCGAGGGATTCGCCTTCATGCTGCGGTGTGGGATGGTGAACTTCGGCAGTGTCCTGTGTGGACAGCTTTTGGTGAGCATCATCTCAACTCTCTTCTTTTCTTGAGGGCCTGGCATGGTCCGTTTTTGTGCCTCGGACAAGCAGCTAACGAATAATATTGTCAGTTACGCACCAATCGCAGTCTCCAACATGGCTGAGCCGACGTTCGAGACATCGCGTTTGGTTGAAGGATGTCCAACTGTACGTTTTCTGCAAGACCTACCGACAGGAGAGCATGCGACAAAACAAATCCGGGGCTTTCGAGTTGTATTTTGTCAGCGAAGAGGGTGAGTGCATAGGCTTCTTCGTAACCACCTTACACCGGCGAGCAAAGCTCGGGTCCTGATCTTGCTCATACTGACTCGACTATAAATAGGCGCCAAGAGATTCCGAGAAGTCTTCTCCATCGCAACAACCTCACCGGGAACATCGGGAGCATCGGCAGTGAGCGAACCGGCAGCAGGCCCTTCAAAATAAATAGTTCCTCATATCGAGCGTGGGGGGTTGGCTGGTAGTTTGACAACAGCGAAGATTTACGATCGATCCATCGCGTGCTGAGGTTCTCTAGCTTAGTCACTGGCCAGTTTGGTGTACACAATCCGGTTGTTCCGGACCTTCCTATGTCTATCACGATTTTACGATGATGGCGACGCGAAATCAGCGTCCCCCTTCCCCCAAATAAACTTACCCAGAACGGACCACCCAGATTGGATTATGTATTTTTCTTTTTGTATTTGGTCAGGGATATGGAGCCGTCAAGATATTGTGTTGTTAGCAAAGGAGATCACGATTCACAACTAATCCGAAACATTTATTTTCAACTGTTGTGTTTATCTCGGCAAAACCTACCTTCCTTAGCTTCTGGCCACCAGAAGGGGCCACACTTCCACAGTTCGGGTCTGGACTTGCATCCCAGCTCATCAAGTATAATGTGGTGGGATAGTAGGGCGTCCAAGGTTTCTCGGTTTGCCTTGTTAGGAACCTTAGACGCCGGCACGCCACAGCAGCTGTGGAATGTTTACCCTTAAAGCACTGGGGACAAAGACCCTTTCTTTTCGCCCCAAACTGCGCACACATATTCATCACAGCTTGGCAGCACCTGCCTTGGTCGACATTCTCAATTTTGACAATGCCCGCCATTGGCGACCGCGCCCTGATGAGAAAATGTAGTGTTGTCGAGACTCTTTTTCGCCGGTTTCTCGCGCCACCTACCCACGTTCTGCGGAGAGCTCTGCCAATGGCTGCCTTACGATACAAACGAGGTGTGGGTTGCCATTGTCAATTTTGACGCGCCAATGAGGGAATAAGACGATTACTGACTGGGCAGCTTCCCCACCAGCCCAACCACGCCGAGCGTCATCCCATCGTTGGCCCGCTAATGCGCTTCTGCTTTTCGTCTTCCCCCCACCTCGCCGCCCAGTTGAACCTCCACCCTCCAACAACCTCACCCTCAAATAACGATCCTTCAGCTGTTTCTTCGAGACTACTTTCTCTGCTGCCCAGCTCGCTGCCTCGACAATCTCAATTGGACAACTAGATAACATTTCACGATGGACGTCAAGACGGTCGAGTTCAAGCCGTTTACTGACCAGAAGCCTGGCACGTACGTCACTAGATCTGATCACCCCGACCCCGCCTCTTCACTCCCACACTACCACCTAAGCAAAGACAAGCTCTCGGATTTTGGGTGCACCGCTGACGTTGCTGCATCTGTCTCCAGCTCCGGACTTCGCAAAAAGGTTGTCGTTTTCCAACAGCCTCATTACAGCGAGGCTTTCGTCACGAGCATCTTGCTCTCCATCCCCGAGGGTGTTGAAGGTAGGGCGCAACAAATGTTGAAAAGGGGTGGGGGGGGAATTGTATGCTTGCTGATCCGCTTGATAAGGATCTTTCCTCGTCATCGGTGGCGATGGGCGGTTTTATAATCCCGAGGTGATTCAGCTGATTGCCAAGATCGGCGCGGCATATGGCGTCAAGAAGCTCTTGATCGGACAGAATGGCATCCTCTCAACCCCAGCTGCCAGCCACGTTATCCGCAAGTGCAATGCTACAGGCGGCATTCTCTTGACAGCCAGCCATAACCCCGGCGGTATGTACTTGTGTCCTACAAACCTTTTTCGCCCCAGCTCTCTGACTTGTGATGTGATCCAGGTCCCAAGAACGACTTTGGCATCAAGTACAACCTCGCCAATGGCGGCCCGGCTCCTGAGGCAGTAACCAACAAGATCTTCGAAGCGTCAAAGACGCTTACGTCGTACAATATTGCCAGCATTCCCGATGTTGACATCTCAACCATTGGCACACAGAAATACGGCGCTCTCGAGGTTGAGGTGATTGATAGTACGGCTGACTATGTTGTGATGCTCAAGGACATCTTTGACTTTGATCTGATCAAGAAGTTCTTTGTTGCCCATCCCGACTTCAAAGTCTTGTTCGATGGCCTTTCAGGCGTCACAGGTCCCTACGGACACGCGATTTTCGTAGAGGAACTTGGCCTTAGCTCCGAGTCAATCCAGAACTGCGAGCCATCGCCCGACTTCAATGGCGGCCATCCCGACCCCAATCTCACCTACGCTCATAGCCTGGTCGAGGTCGTCGAGAAGAACAATATTCCTTTCGGCGCTGCTTCAGACGGCGACGGTGACCGCAACATGATCTACGGCGCCGGTGCTTTCGTCTCTCCCGGTGACAGTCTAGCCATCATTGCCCATCACGCTCAGCTGATCCCTTACTTCAAGAACAACGGTGTATTTGGGCTGGCTCGCAGTATGCCAACATCGGGCGCTGTGGACTTGGTGGCCAAAAAGCAGGGTCTTAACTGCTACGAGGTCCCAACGGGCTGGAAGTTCTTCTGCGCCTTATTCGACGCTGACAAGCTGTCGATTTGTGGCGAGGAGTCGTTCGGAACGGGGAGCAACCACATCAGGGAGAAAGATGGCCTTTGGGCTATTGTCGCCTGGCTGAACATCATTGCTGGTTTGGGTGTATCCAACCCTGATGTGGCACCCAGCATCAAGCAGATACAGAAGGACTTCTGGACCGAGTACGGTCGCACATTTTTCACCCGATACGATTACGAGGACGTCGACTCGGCTGGAGCCAGCAAGGTAGTGGGCGTCCTGAACGACTTGGTGGCCGATCCCAAGTTTATCGGCAGCAAGGTTGGAGGTAAGTCCGATATCCATGTCCAAGTGTACTACTTTTTGTCTTTTAGCTGCTAATACATCGTGGTATCTCCAGACCGCACTGTCACGGACGCTGGTAATTTCTCGTACACAGATCTTGATGGCTCTGTTTCGGCCAACCAGGGTCTCTACGCCTGCTTCTCCTCAGGCAGTCGGATTATCGTTCGCTTGTCGGGAACCGGCTCGTCTGGGGCCACTATCCGGCTCTACATTGAGCAACATAGCAACGACCCTGCCACGTATGGCCTGGATGCTCAGGACTTTTTGAAGCCCGAAATCAAGATGGCAACAGAGCTCCTGAAGTTCAAGGAGTTTGTGGGCCGGGATGAGCCCGATGTCAAGACTTAATACTTGTCGAAGATGAAACATAGAACGGCAAATGCCATCCGGTATCACCAATAGAGATCGAATCCCGTGCGGACACTTAGCTACACCCGGTTTTGGTTCTGCCCAGAAACCTAGTCCTGCATGAAGCCAGAGTGGTGAAGCTGTCCGCCAATCAGACTTTGGGGGCCTTGAATATGGCCGTCTTGTAATATCTAGCCTCCTCAATGCTTTCGAGTATGTCATGTTTCGCCGTATGAAGACCTTTCTTGGCTGGAACGGTCGACGCGATGTCCGGGCTAGTTGCCTTGTCAGTAAGTTATCTTTCATAAGAAATCGTCGGGCGTGACAGGGGAGGCCAGTGATCCGTACCGCCATCTACGGGCAGCTTCCTTTAGGCTGCTCACATCCAAGATACGGTAATGTAAATGTTCAAGGACCTTCTTGTAGGGCCCCCTGCGAAGGAATGCCTGGTCTGCGTGCACGCTATTCCCGGCGAGAAGGGCCACGCCCTTTTCAGGGACATGCTTCTGGATATAGGCCAGCAGCTCGCTGGCTGCTTGGTCCGGCGTTACGGTCGATTCAATGACTGCGGCTGTGAGGCTGCTGTTTCCGTGAACGCGAACACACCATTCATCCATGGAGTCCATACGTTCCTTGGTTTGGTGAACTACAGTGCCCCAGCCAGAGTCGTCCAGGAGATCCAGTTGGCCATTAGTAACGAGACAGAATATTTCGATGATGGCGTCCTCATCCGGGTCAAGCCCAGTCATCTAGACATATCGGCCGTTAGTATACACTGTTGACCAGCAAGCATACAAGGAATGCTACCTCGCAGTCGATCCTGCACAGTTGTCTTGTTAAAAAAAAAATTCCGACCTAGTAACCCAAGCGGATTGTCTCGCGGTGCTGAAAATCACATACCAAACGAGAGCCATAATAAGCGGATAGTCGAATGATTAACCGTAAAGTCACTCCTTTAGATAACGACTAAGGTGCTTAATGATAGGCCATATATGGTGGCTATAGTGGGTTTAGTCAAGGTAAGGGGTGAAATTTGGCCTTGGTTCAAATGATAAAAGAATGTGGATAAATATCAGTAATAGAATCCTAATTAGTCTCTAAACACAGACGTGAATCTATTTGGTCTTTTTGTGGGTCGTACTGCCGAAGGCGGTACGTGCATGCGCCTCAACGATCTAATGCTGTAAGGAGGGTTGGTAGCCAGGCAAAGCCAGGGTGACAAGAGTGGTACACAATAGTCGCGAGGTCGATGATGGGCAGGTATGATGATGCATTGGCAACACTGATCTCTCGCTCTCTCTAACTTTACGGGCGCGCAGCCCCCTCTTTTTGCCCTAGGGCTTGGGCCTGTGCTCCTCTAAACACGTGCTCTCAGCCTCACACGAGCTACACAGCCCGCCACAGCCCCACTAGCGCAACCCCCCATGACAAGTGCGCTGCGCACACTACTACACCCAGTCCGTCAGATGTACATAATGAGGCCACAAAAAAACTACAGATTCACATCTATGACTAACTTAAAGAAAATGGAGTTATCTTAGTCTTTAAATATAAATGTAAATATTTTAATCTTTTTATAAGTTGTATTACCTTTAGCAGTATATATATATACCTCAACTATCTAATGCTTATACCTAGTTTATATATATATATACAGTAAAGTTATAAAAAAATTACAAATTCACATTTATAATAGACTTAAAAAAAAATAAAGTTATTTAGTAAATAGTTTTTATATAAAAGCAAAAAATTATTTTTAATACTCTTTTATATCTTTGTTTATGCTGACGTGCTGAAAAAAGGGTTTCTTTAGCGGACAGCTTTTGCTTGTAGTTAATTAGGTCGTCTCTATTTGAATGTGTGTTGTGTGGATGAGGATAGTTGGTTTGTTATTCTTTAGGTATTATAAGGGGGCTAAACTAGACAATATACCTATATTTCTTTTCATTCTCCTTTTCATTTTCCTTTTTATTTTTTGTTTCTCGTTTTTCCTTTTTCCTTTTTCCTTTTTCAAAAAAGAAAATTTATTGCTATCTTTATCTTTATAGTCGTACTCAGTAACTATTCAATACTATTCTTTGCCTCTTCCTTGAGTCCATCAGCATGGCCTAGGAAAAGGACAAAGAGAGCTATCCTCTGATTAGAAGGATGGGCTAGCTACCTTTTAATAGGGTAGGTGAAAAATTAGTACTAAATTACATAAGGAAATGAGGACCACGCCCCTAGATCTTGAAGTTAATAAACCATCTTTATTGATTTTTATTATAATACTTTTAAATTATTATTTTAAAAAAATAAAATATTAGCTTTTCATAATAAATTCTTTTTTTATATTTAAAAAGTTACCATTTAAAATTAAACTTAAAAAGGTAATTAATATTTAGCAAACTTACTTTTTTAAAATTTACTTTCATTACTTATATTTAACTTTATAATGAATAAGCTAAAATAATAATATATAATATATTAAAAATAGCTTTTTTAAAGCCTTTCTTATTATATTTAATTTAAAACTTTATATTAAAATTGAATAAAAATGCAATTAAAATAAAAAATATATATAAAAGAATTATTTACTTATTTTAATTTTTTAAACTAAAAAGTAAAAATTAATATAAAAGACTTTTAAAACTACTATTAATAAATAATTCTAATAGTATAACTTTTATTTTATTATTATTATTAAGTATTAAAAGAATTTATTTTCTTAAAAGTTTTAAAGATTTTTCTTTTCTTTCTTAAATATTGTAGCTAAATTAAGTTTAATACTAATAAAAATAAAACTATTAAACTATTATAAAAAAAGCTATATTTTTATTATTATAACTAAAAGTATATCATTTAATTAAAGTAGCTATAAAAGAATATTAATAGGGAATATATAATTATATAAGGTTATAAAGGGTTATAAAGGTTATTTTTAGTAAGTAAGTAGGTATTATTAGTAATAGTAGGTCTAATAGTAAGCTTTAGTTAAAATTTAAGTTTAATAAAGTCAAAATATTTAATTAGAACTTAAACCTAATACTAGTATTCTTTTTTAAAAGTTATAGTTAATTAGTAGGAGGGTACGTTTAGAGTAGGTTAGGGGGGTACAAAGGCGCTGCATTGAGTTTAAGGTCTAAGATTAAGTTATTTAGTAAATTAATTTTATAATAAAGGAAAAAGTTACTTTTTCTAATTTATAATTTCTTTAACTATTTTTAAAAATAAAGATATTAAATTATCCTTTTAAAGATAAGCTTTTTATAAGCTTTTTAAAAGTACTATTTTTATTTTTTTAAAACTTATAATTATTAATATCTTAATTTAAAAGGGTAATTATTATTTAGTAAACTTTCTTTTTTAAATTTCTTTTTTATTATTTATATTTAAATTTAAAAATAATAAATTAAAATAAAAATAAATAATTTATTAAAACTATCTTCTTAAAGTATTATTTTATTATAATTCATATAATTATTAATTATAATATTATAATATAATTATATAAGAGTTATTAATTATTAAATTAATAATATAGTATATAGCATTAGAAAATAAACCTCTTAAATATAATATATAATATAATTTTCTTAATATAAAAGTTATAGTTATAATTATTTATATAATTATATTATAATATAATAGCTATATTAGTTATTTATAAGTTAAAGGTTATAAGTTAACTTTTAAAAAAGCAATGTTATAAAATAAGATTATTATATAAGTTTACTAACTTAGCTACTAATCTATATTAAATTTAACAAATTATTATAAACTATAATAGCTTAATAATAAAGTTAATAGCTAGTTATAAACTTAGTTTTATAATAAATTAAATTATAAATTATATAATTATTTTATAATTAAGAATAAATATATTAAGTATTATAAAAAAAGCTTTATATTTTATTATATTTAAGAAATAAATCATATTTATATTAATATAATTAACTTTTTTAACTTATTTTAATTTATCTTTTAAATTTACTTTAATATATTTGAACTTTATTATAAAATAATTATATAATTTATAATTTAATTTATTAT